>PVHY01022094.1:0-22906 GCA_004024945.1 Uropsilus gracilis
AAAAAAAAAAAAAAAATGAATGTTTAAAAACATGCACTTAACACCAAAAGATTCTTATTCACAGAAGGGAATGGTCATGGGCTGTTGTCTGTTTATATGAAAATCCATGATGAGAAAAAGAAAGAAATCAAGCGAATCAATATGGAGAACATTCTTCAGGGCACCACCTCCTTGAGAGCTGCCGTACATTCTGTAGGACGTGCCCCAGGATAGAGCACTGTCATCCAGGAGACACGGCTCCCTGCAAATCTTTGTCCCTGAACACCCTTCTGTGGGATGAGATGTGAATGTGAATATCCAAACTCTACCCTATGAGGCCCCGGTTAATTGATTTATTTGTTTTTATTATTGTTTAATTTTATTTATTTATTTTTTATATTTTGTGGGTACAATTTCTTTCTTTTCTTTCTTTTTTTTTTTTTTTTTACATCATTATCTACCCCAGGGTTCTCCTACCACCTCATCGCCTGTGAACCATCATCTTAATCTTTTGTGCCGCTTCCACCCTTGATTTCCCCCTCCCCTCTCATGCTCTGGGCTTCAATTCTGCTGAAAGTTAGTTTTAAATTTTTCTTGTCTATTTGTTTGCTTGTTTTCCCTTGATCCCTCATATAAGTGAAACCAGCAAATATTTCTCTTGTTCTTTCTGGCTTATTTCTGCCAGCATGAGTCCTTCTAGCTCTGTCCATGTTGCCACGAATGACAAAAATCTGTCTTTTTTGATCCATGAGTAATATTCCATTGTGTACACATATCACAGCTTTCTGTACCATTCATCTGTTTTAGGGCATTTGGGTTGTTTCCATATCCTGGCTATTGTAAATAATGCTGCAATAAGCATCCAATCCCAGCTAATTCTATGTTTTTGCCTTTAACAAAAAAGTTTAAAAATTAAATATGTATGCATATATATATGTGTGTGTATACATATGTTATAAAGTTAAAATAACTTTTAATCCATGTCATCTCATACCTGATTTCTCTGATGCCATCAGTCCCATAAACTACTTTTTTTATTATGTAGCAGTAAAGAGGGGGATGATAGCAGACAGAATGCAGTCCTCAAAAACTCTTAATAAGTTCCCAGAAATATTTCCTAAGAAAGATAAAAAATTAGCAGAAAAGACTATTTAGCCAGAATAATTCTTAGGCATAATTGTTGCTAACTAACTGAAGAACTGAAAGCGTAACTATTTCAGCTTCATATACATAGTCATATGTGCTAGTGGTTATTATAGTGGGCAGCTTGACTCTAGAAGGCCATCTAAGAGTATCTATATGATTTCAAACCATACAATTTTTGTCTCACTTTTGGGTACTCCATTTCATAGCAATAAAAGTACCATGGGGTGGTGGTGAAAGGAGGTCAAAATAAGAACTATTTAAGCATTTGGGGAGGAAGGTGTTCATAATCAAGAAGAAAATATAGAGTATCACTTAGATAAAAAATCATTTTTAAAAATCTCACAGTTTTAACTTTAAAATGGTATATGTGTTTACAGACAGAGAGACCTAGAAAAAGATGCTCCCCAAATGCTTGTAATGTTATCTCTTGCAAGAGGCTAAGGTAATTTTTAACCTGTTAAACCATTTGAATTTCTTAAGACTGTAAATTTCTATGATCAGAAGAAGAAAATATTAAAATATTTCTATTTATTAAGGACATTACTAGATCAAGGTATAAATTCAATTTTAAGGGTTTTTTTATAGTTACATAGCCAAATTGCCCTCTAAAATGGCTGTCCCAGTTCATCAAGCAATTAGCCAACTCCTCACATACACACATACAACTAGCACCAGAAGTTTTAGATATTTCATCTTTGACAACTTACTGTGTGAAAATTGTATATCATTGTAGTTGGTTTTTGGTTTGTTACTAGTTAAATTATACAATTGTTCACTTACTTCACTTATTTGTATCTTTCATAAATATGTACATACTGATTTTTTTAGTACCAAAGTATACCACTTATTAGTTTCTAAAGTTTCTTTGCATATGAAAGCTATCTAACATGTCCTTTTACATATGTTGGAAATATGTTCCCTCTTTGACATTTGCTGTTACTTCATACCTTATCTTTTTAACATGTAGAAGTTTTTAATGTTTATGTAATTAAAATCTATCTGTTTCTCTCTTATGTTTTCTGTCTTTAGTGATACACATTATACTTTGTCCATTCCAAGTCCTCCAGGTCTTCTTTAAATCAATGCCAACACTTATTTACTATTGGCTATTTTCTAGCTTTGTTTTTTTAGTTCTATATCTTCAATTATTTTTACAGAAAAGATATTTTATAAAATAACCTGTAATTTTACCCTACTTATTATTGTTTATTCTCCTCAAATCTTTGTTAATTTGATAAAGACAACATCTATGTATTGAGCATATTATGGTATTACCTTAATTTGTATAATCGACATATCTCTGAGGCAGATTTTATATAACCATATTACAGATAACACTGAGGCTGAAAGGTTAGGAATGTTTCAGGTAATTGGATGTCAGCTATTCTGAGGTTTGAAGAGAGGCCTGTACAAGCTCTAAACTTGTCTGTTTAGATGTATGTTAAGTAATATAAAATCATTTCTATTCTGCTTGTTTAATATCATATGTAATTGTGATAATTAACATTATATTTGTACCTGATACTGTTACAGAATACATCTCCATAAAAGGGGGGAAGAGCTGTGTGGTGAGCAGATATTATTTTCCCACCCCTACTTACATGCAGTCACCTTGGAACGAAAGTCCCAGTGTGCCATAAACCAGACTTCCTGGGTTGGATTTTTTTCTCCCCTTCTGCTTGTACACAGTGGCTTGGAAACACTTAAAAAAGATATGTGGAGGAAAGAGGTAGAGATACTTGGAAGAAACACATGGATGAGAGAGATGTCTGGTGGATGTCCTTGGCAAAAACAATGGTAGCCTTTATATTGATTTTTATGTTGATTTTGGATTTTTTTCCCTCTCTTTCCTCCCAACATTCTGAGGCCTGCTTAACACCCTTCTTGTGGTTTCTTGCCAGAAGGTATCTTAGACTTGTGGCAAGCTTCCAGGTCTTGATGGCCTTGCTTTGGACCCACCCTGTTTAGCTGAGCCTTTGCGCACCACAACATGGATAACTCGGGGGGAAACTAATTATTGGGAAACTATGATTAGGAATATTCTTTCTTGTCTCTTTATGCAAACAAATTCTATTAAAGATCTTTCATACTAGCATCTGCTTCCTTTGTCTTTACGTAGCTACACCTATTTTACAATGTGCAACCCTTAATAGTTTGATGTCCTAAGATATTCCTTGGTCATACGCTAACATCCATAATGATTTGAATCATGGCACATTATTCATCACAGCAATATACCACAATTTATTACTTATTTCCCTCCACAGAATATTTGAAATATTTCCTGGTTCACCCATACATGATACACATTCCACTGAAATGACATTGACTACTTTTATCTTTCTAAACTATATCTAAAAATAAATACTGTAGCACCATAAACTGAAATGCAAACTGGTCTAACTGCTATGGAACGCTATGTAGAGGACCCTCAAACTACTAAAAATGAAACTACCATTCAATCCAGTGGATTCCTCTTCTGGAAATCTACCAAAGGATACAAAAACACTAATTCAAAAGGAAACTGGACTCCTATGCTTACAGCAGCACTATTTACAATAGCCAAGAAATAGAAACACCCCAAATGCACCAAAACAGATGAATGGGTAAAAAAGTTGTAGTATTTTCACACAATGAAATACTACTCAGTGATCAAAAAAGACAAACTCATGTCATTTGCAGCAACATGACTGCTAATTACATTATGCCAGGATGACTTCCACAAATGTTACACCTATGAGATGAGTAGGGTTATGCTCATTTTATACAAAATCTGATTATCTTCAGCAATAACTATGTTCATTTATTAAACATAGATATATAAACACTGAAATTCTATAGTATAATCCCTTTCTTATAAACATCAAGGAAAAAAAGAGCCAGAAATTGTTTACTTCCTGATCACACCAGAAACAGACATCCTAGTTATCTATACTGGGAACAACATAAAAATGTCTATTCTATAAAAATACTATGAGGATGCTAGTATTCCCACTGTGGCATAGCCACTGCTCATTTCATTTTCAAATTCTTCTTAAACATCTCTCAGAAGGACAAATATACTTTCAATGACTTCAACCACTCTTCAAGGTGAAATTTCTGTAGGTATGAGGAACTGTCAACACAGCACAAGATTTACAGCTAGCAATTTTGTTTCCCCTTTAAGACCTGGAAGAAACATGTATAGGCCAAAACAAACAAAAAGGGCTAAGAGCCTCCAGAATTCTGTGTAGTAATAGATACACTATATAATCACATTTAAGTGTCTAGAATCCAAGAGACAAAAATGTCAAGGCTAGAAGTTCTTGTTTCAAGGTTGTCTGCCTATGTCTTTGCAGATGTCCTTCTGAAAAACAAACCTTTTCCCTTTCCAAAAGCATAGCAGCAGCGCTCTGCCCACTTGAGTCTATGCAGGTGCCTCTTTTTTCCTTTCTCTTCTTCCTAATAAGTCTGTTCTTTCCAAATGAAAAGAAAATGTCAAGCTCACAATGATCTTAGAAACTAGTTGGACTTCAGCTATCTCACTGTATAGGTTAGGAACCAAAGCTCTGGGGGGATGAAGTTACTCATCCAAGGTCACATGTAAAGGAAGTGAAGACATGTTTGGCCCAAAAGTCTGCAGAACTGGACAGTGGTGAGTGGATGAAATGTTCCAACAGAGTAGGTTCAAAAGATGTGTAAGAGAAAATAAAGATCCAAAATATATGAGGATAGAAAGAAAACCGTTTGCTATTTAAGGGTAGAAGAGCTGATATCCTGATTAAACCTAGCTGTCTTGAAATCACTGAATCCTCTGTGATAGCATCTCCAAAAATTTCATCTAGGCAAGTTCCACACATATATACTTTGGAGGGACTCCTGAGGTGAATTAAAAATGAAAGAGATGACAAATTCCAAGTTCCCAGTATCCAGACATTATCTCCTCTACAGAGATCTCATCTATAGAAGGATACAAATGCATCTCTTTCTAGGATATTTTTAGTCTGGAGGTAACTTTAATGTTATCATCCTATTACTTCTGAAGAATACCTGATAGTATTAAAAAGCTTTGGAGTGAGATCTTGACATCACATTAAAACTCATCACCAAGTTGGAGAATTTACTAACTTAAAAGGAGTTCAGGACATACAAACCCATACTACAATTTACAAATTATATTTATGCATAGGCAAATATTAATAAAGTATCAAATAGAAGGGTATGTATTCCATGTTTGTGGAGGAAATCAATTTTGACGTGGGCTTTAAGAAGGAGACCTGAAATTAAGTTAGTGAGTCATAAGCAGTATTTTTTTTCAAAATTCAATAAAACATAAATGCCAGGAAAACTATATAGGGAGGATAAGTACTGTTGTATAAGATTCTTGCTTCAGTTATAACTATGCAAGTGTCACTGGCTTGTAACATAAAGCATGTTTGGTTTTTATTTTCTCTTTACTGTTAAGTCAATTTTCAAAAAATATGAAAAAAAATTAAGAAAACATTATGTCAGTAACAAAAAAATGGGTAGAAACCCTACTGCTTTATGGTGTAGCGGAAAACATATGGTTATAACATGAATGAATGCAGGGAAAAGAATAAGGAGAATTGGAAAGAATACATGAAATCAGAGTGCTTATTCCCCAACTTGAAGCAAAATGCACGCAATACACATTTGTGGAATGAATAAAAGAGTGATTTAGAATTAATAAAACTACTAATTAAGGGAGACCACTAAGGAAGCATATTATATACATGCAAATACACACACCGAACACAATCCCTACTAGGGAGCTCGCTAGCCGACACAAATGAGTAAAGCTTGGATTATACACAGATCTGAAGCAAGACTTTCTTCACCATAAGTTCTTAAGGGAGAGAGGAAAGGCAGAGAGCAGCAGCAAGGTGTATGAATGAATGGTAGAAACTATACGAGGACTTGTTTTTATCCTGCTCTCTGCAGGAAACAACTCCGATGTCTTCCTCCTGCCTTTCTTCCACCAGATATATTCGTGGGTCGAAAACAAAAAATGCTACTTGGCAGAATAGCTGCTGTGTCCAGGACGGAAGAGGACGCAGCTTGTACATGCCTGCGTGCCCCGAATAGGGCTAAGTTTGGGACACACTCCATGCCTGAGAAAAATAAATCTTGTCTCTATTTCCTCCTTCTTCACCCAAAGTCACTGTGAGAATGTACTAAAGAATATTTCAGGACAGTAAAGCCAGCTGTGTTTATCCCAAGAGATTTGGGGGGCAAGGAAGCACACCCGGGATACTTGCTCAAACACTCGGCTCTGGATGAGGGCAGGTGAATGTTTCCAACCTCAGGGTCCACCGCCTGGGATCCTCACCATGTGCATAGCCTCCTCCATCCACTTTTCGATCTCCTCCGCCGACACGGAACGCGAGTCCCCGGTCACCGGCGAGCACTCTTCCTTCGCCTCCATGCAGCGCCCGCGCCGCAGCCCTGGGCGGCCCGAAGCGGAACGCAGCAGGTGCGGGCGTTTGTTTCCGGGGGGAGTGTAACCTCGAGGCACCCGGGAGCGAATTCTGGACGGACCTGGGCTCCCAGGACCAGTGAGCGGTGGCGGCGGCCGCAGCAGAAAGCCAGAAAGCGCAGCTGCTCAACTCTAGTCCACGCCCCCTTCCCGCTCCCTGACAGTCTCTGCGGAAAGTCGCGCTTGTGATTTCTGGAGCGCTCCCAGCGGGACTACGGCGTTCAAATCGGGTCGCTGGGGCCCAGTGGCGAAGAAACGGTCTCCTGCTGAGCTTTCCCACCTCTAGGTAGCCCGCACCTCCAGGATCTCAGGATGCTGAGAGCTACGTGGAATTTTCTGAAACGTCACAAAAAGAAGTGCATTTTCCTGGGCACGGTCCTCGGAGGTGGGTGACAGCGTTTTTGGAAAAGGAGCAATGGGAGAAGGCGGTGGGAGAGAGGTGACTCTTCTAACAAGGAAAGAGTCCCGGAGACCATCGTCCGGGAATATAGAGGGGATTAGTTCAACCTTAGAAGGGGCAACAAGGTGACACCCCCAGTCTTCTTTAGGTCTCTGCGATGATGGTATCTGTGCCCTTAGCTCCGACACTGCCCCTTTACCCTGTTTCTCGCCTGGCCGTTTTTAGAAGGACCCACCACAATTTACGTTTCTGTTAAAAGACACCATTTTTTTTAGACACATGTTTTGTAAGGCACTTGGAGTTTCATGATATTCTAGGAGAGTTCCTATGCCTACACTTCGAGTGTTCTTCAAAGTAAATGTGAATTTTTCAAAACAGCACAATTGCACAGAAAGACTGGAGGAGCTATACTAGACAAACAAGCAAACAGAAATCATTGTGTTGTTTCTACTCCTTTAGAAGATGAACTATACTGCCAGTTCTGCTGTAATAAAGAGCTTGTGGGCTGTTGTGCAATCTTCCTCAGGATCTTCAAGCCCATCTAGCTGACTAATAACTGAGTTGCACAGCTAAGAGGATTTTTAGAACCAGATAACAATCTTGAGAACCTTTTCCCTCATTTGACAATCTTGTCATTATATGCAGGGATTTTCAACATGAAAAGAAAAACACTTGTGAGTTGTAGGAGAAAGAAATGGAGAAATGTGAAGAGGGAATTTTTAGAACTTGAGTTTTTGAGAAATTTTCTTATCAGTAATTGCATGCTTTTGGCTACAGACATACTTTAAAAAATGAAACTTCTCAAAGATTTGGTTGATCTTCTCTTCCTACTACATTATATACTACTCTCCCCCAACAATTTAAAATTAAAATGCCAGTTAGCAGCAACAATTCAGATTTGTTGATTTCTGAAAGTTTGAGTTCTGAAAGTTCTTGTTGATGAGGCAAGGATAATCATGTTCATGTCTTTGAGATCCATCACAAATTGCTAGGAATCATGTGTGTTAGTTTTTATTGAGTTCTTTGAAAAGCTATTTACAGATTAAAAAAAAAGGTGTTCTGACACCTCTATACCTCCAGCCACTGAGCTGATACTCTCAGCTACTATCTTCTAGTATATAGTTAAAGTTGCTAAGACTACCAATCTATTGTTTGTAGAGAAGTTAAAGTACATGTGGTAGAATATATATAAAGTATTTTTACTGTGCCAAAGGAAGGAAAATACTCTTTAGTATTCAGTATACTATTTAGTCTACTACTCAAAAAGAATAGTATATATAGGCTTTCAAGCTTAAGGCACAACCTAATGGTAGGTTAGAAATAATCACAGAAGCAAAAGGATATACTTAGAGGTTAATTGTAAGTACTTTCAAAATCTATTGAGAACTTTATAATTACATATTAAGAGGACTACAGAAAAGGGAAATTCAGAGAAATAGAAAGAGAAAGTCCTTATAAAGAAAAGATTAAAAGAGTAGGTGGCCATGATTGGCATTCATTTGAGCCTTAGAGAAAGATCCTGTGTGTTACATTTTTATTAATCTAATTTAAGAGATGGTTATCTAGATCTTGAGGCATTGGATGCAATTCAATATGATTGAAGATACAAGATTTATAGAGAATTTTAATATAGTGGGTGCCCACTGTGCTGGGAATTTAGCTAAAGTCTTTCTGTTCAGTGGGTAATTATTCTTATCCCTATTCAAAAATGCAGGAAATAGAGCTCTGAAAATAAAAGAAACTTGCCCAGGGTGTCAGGATTAATAATGAGGAAGCAAGAATTTAAACCCAGGTTATTAGATCCAAAAGCACATTCTCTTTCCACTGCAACCTCATGATACAATAGAAATGTATTTTTCACAGTTAAATCTGGAAACCAAGATCAGAATGTCAGCATGGCCTGGTGACGGTAGGGATGTAGACTTCTGGTTATAACCCTTACATGGTAGAAGAGACCAAAGATCTCTCAGTGCTTTTTTATAAAAGTGTTCACATAGAACACTAATCCTGTTCCCATGGATGAAGTAGCACGTTTTGACAGGCTTGAAAACTGAAAAATTTATCAGTGTACATACTCAAAGAAGTATGACCATTTCTCCCACCATTCACTGGTGGGAGAAAACCTAAGTAAAAACTTCGAATTACAGATCTTCTTAAATAGTAATTTCCTCCAGTTTGATGAATAATCGCTTTAGAGCAATTTGTACAATTTGACCAATTTGCACAAAGACAAAAGCAGTGGTTCTCCACTTTTTAGGCCTGACATTACCTTTACACTCTTAAAAGTAAAGGACTCTTAAGAAGTTTTAAAAATTTGTATCTATTAATAGTTACCCTATTGTAAACTAAGGAATTTTTTTATTTATTAATTAATTTTAAAATAATAACAGTCAGTTCCGAAAAGGTGAGAACAGTCGTTTTGTTTTACATTTTTGCAAATCTCTTTATGGCTCAATTAAAGGAAGCTGAATTTTCCTCTCTTTCTGCCTTCACTCACTTTTAGTCCCACATCATGTAGCTTCTAGAATACCTCACTCTACACTCAGAAGAGTGTGAGAATGAAAAAGGAAAATGATATTTAGTATTATGGAAATAATTTTGCCTCACAGGTGCCCTAAAAAAGGGTATTTAAGACCTTTAGGAGTGCCCAAGCTACTTTGAGAACCACTACATTAGAGAAAGTGTTGCAAAACAGAGAACAACCACATTCATAGTTATTACCTTGCTGACTTCCTAAAAGCCCAGAGCATGGAATTATCATATGTATCTTAATCCTTCTAATTTTTCATTTCTTCTGATTCTTCAATATTCATTCATTCTCTCATTCAGCGTACATGTGAATGAGAGTAACCACCTACTCTCACTATATTGAGCACTAGGAATACAAAGGAATAAAACACATGTCCTAGTTTTTAGAATTTCATTGTACAGTCTGAAAAAAAATAAAATAGAAATAAAACAAAATATTATTATAGTAATATTTTGTGATATTATAATACCGTAATGGAGCAATGTTCTGCTGGAACATAGTGGAGAAGCGTGAAGATGCAAGCATCTTTAAAGGAGGAAGTTTCATTTGAGGTGAGTTGTAAAGCTAGTGAAGGAGAAAGGAGCACAGCAGGGAAAGTTCAACAGATTTAGAGTTTGCTTTGGTCTTTTGAGTGTTTTTTCAAGGCAGCTAAGAACGGGGAATAAATGTGAGTGGCAGAGAGTGAATTTAAACAAGTATCTGGAGTGCAGATTGTGAAGTTACTTTTTATTAGTTTAGCGTGGATAAAAATAACTCAAGGAACTTAATAAAAATATAGAATCCTTTTATTCAGATTGATTCTCTAGGTCCAGATTGCAGTTCCTTAATTCGTTCATTAAGTATTTGTTGAATCTCTACTCTGCTCCAAATTTCTCTGTTGGAATGCAGTATCCTACAAGACCAAACATTTGGGGATGTTTTGAAGAAAGTCTCTTATTGACTACATTTTAACAAGTACCCCAAATCATTCTGATGTAAGTGGACCAGAAAACCCAGGTTAAGAAATCATGACAGTATTAAAAGAATTCTAGACATGGGAATGAAGCAGTCTGATGTTTTAGAAGATCACTTTGCATATAAAAGATGAATTAGAAGGTAGTGAGACCAGAAGTGTAGATAGTTGGGAAGCTGTTGAACCAGTTCCAGAGCATTGATACTCAATATCTAAATAAAGACAATAGTCAAGGGCTTGGACTCAAGTGAAAAGAATTTAGAAAATATTTCTGAAATAGAGCAAATAGGAGATGGTAATGTATTTTATTGGGAGAGCTCTCAGTAGATTATTTTCACACCCTTACTGAAATTAATTTAGTAAAACAACTGTATTGCAAGGATTCAAATTTAATCCTATAGAAAGACTAGAAGCTGTTTTGCTTTACCAGCAGTGCTCAGTAAGGAAACTTTAAAACGTTCTACATTTCTTTCTTGAGGTGTTTAGAAAACGATTTCATCGTTCATAAAGTCCTAACTAAAGAAATTTTAAAGCTTTTATAAACCTAACCTTTCATTTTCTAAGTGAATGAGCTTGGGTCCAAAGAGGAGAAGGAGTTGCTCAAAGTCTTCTCACCAGTTGATGCCATGGCCAACAGTGTTTCTTATCTTCTAGGCCACAGTTCAAAGATCTCAGGATGACTTTGAGCTCCATATTTTAAATGAATTTCCTGCCCTTGTTCTTATTTTCCTAGGGAGACAAATCTGACTTAATTACAACTTTAGAATTTTGGAAAGGAGAGACTGGTAAATGAGAAAACAAGGAAAATTTAACAATGTCTGGGAATTTATTTAAATAATAACTCACATAGAAAATTAGTGGATTGAGGAACTTTAGCCTTAATTCCATGTACTAGTTTGCCTGGACTGCCTTAACAAAGTACCACAAAATGGCTTAAGAACAGAAATTCATTGTCTCACAATGATGGTAGACTGACATCCAAATCAAGATGTTGGCATTATTTACCTGTTTCTTCTGTGGGCTGCAATAAGGATCTATTCTAGGTGTTTCTCTGTAGTGTATAGATGGCCATTTCCTCTCTGTATTTCTACATCATCCCAGTATTCCTGTCTGTCAAATTTCCTCTTCTTATAAGAAAATTAGTCATTATGGTACTCTGAGCACCTCCTTTTAATTGGATTATCTCTGTGACTGTCTTGTTTTTGAAATAAAATTACATTCTGAGATATTAGAGAGCTTTGACATATGAAATTTGCCAGGTAAGTTAGGAGGGTGGGTAGAACACAACAATTAATTTTTCTTTTTTAGCTTTAGTTTGGTTTAGTCTTTTAGATTTTTTAGCCTTTTTTAGCTTTAGTTTATCAAACATACATAGTAGTTCCTTAAAAGATTTTAACAGACACTATTGAGAATCTAATGAAAGAGTGAACCTTCTCCCCAGGAAAATACATATACCAATCAAATTTACTGTTTTCACAGAAAATCCTCAACTATATAAAGAACATGGTTTCAGTGTTTCCTTTTACAATATAATTTGAGAAAGAGTACTCATATTACACAAAAGCTTTCAGAATCTGTTGTACAAATAAAATACAAGCAGTTCATTTTAAAAGTTGCCTATAGTAGAGTTTCCTATTCAAGGGTGACTTTGTGAAAGCCAGTTTCTTTATCCTGGTGGTACTGTGGCATTATATCATCAAGTCTTTGAGGATGGACTATAAAAAAAGTAACTGTGAAACCACTTATATGAACTTTTATTTGTTCTTTAAACATGAGCACAATGCATTTATTTACATACATAGCAACAGCAATTATACTTTATTTCTATATAATTATTTGTACCATAGAACTTTTTACTAAGCTGTTACTCTTAAGAGTATTTGACATGCTATCATTTTATCTACAGTGCCTATATTAATTAAAATAATTCAGGATGTGTTCACTTTGCAGGTTCTAGAAGGCTACCCATTCCCCCTTGTGAAAAACAAAATCTAATCATATAGGTAATGCACAGTTCTTAGATTTTTTTTTTTCTTTTGGTAGATAGATGATTGAAGCTAGGTGAGGATTAGTTATTCCCCTATATTCTTGCCAGATTATCATAAAATGTACTCTGCAACAACACATAAAAGCATTTTTCCGTATGCATAGAAAAATAGTATCATAACCTGTCCTATAAGCTTGTTGAAGTTCCAGTGTTTTGCCCTTTTTTTAATGATGCAATAAATACAATCATGAAGATTTATTGGAAGCAAATGTAGCAAGCTGTGTAGTTAACTGTAGGATTCTGAATCCTCTGAACCAGAAGGTGAGAATCCAAAGTGAAGCCATTCCGAAAGGTGAAGAATTTATTGGCTTCATATATAGTTGTTCAAGTGAATGTTACAAAAGTGCTAGTTAAGTATTCTAAATACAACTAATTTCATCTATGAAAATACATTTTTGATATTCATGATTGCTAGAAAAAAAACGAGTTGAAATTCTTGGAGTGTGACTTTTTTTTCTCCAAAGCCACCTAATACCTCTGAGGTGTTCACCTGACTTTCTGTAGGGTATAGACAAAAATGTGCATGTTTATATTACACTGTCTGTGCTGCAAGTAAATTGCAAGCCACGTGACCTCATCTATATTTCTGTAGTGTTATAATTTAGAAACTTCTCTGCCTACAGCTCCTTCACTTTTCCACTTTAGTTACTAGTTTTAGATGACTGCCTAACTGCCTTCTTTTTCTTCATTATTTCTTTTAAAACATTTGTGTATTTTTAAAGTTTTTATGTTGATTGAAAATTTAAAATATGGAAAATATAGAAAACAAGAAAAAAACCCTTGCTATCTCACTGTGATCATTATTTTTATGTTAGAAATTAAAACCCTTTATTTTCCTGTCTTCATAAAAATGCAAAATTTCTGGGATATTATTTTATCATCTAACAATATAAAGTAGACATTTCCTTGAGTCATTAACTATTTAGCAATGTGACTTGCAGCAATTATCTAAGATCCCATTGTATGGATGGACCATAATGTCCTTAAAATAATATCCTATTGATGGATGGTTGGAATATCTCCAGTTCACTATTAAAGGCACTATCAGGTTTTGTAGACTTAATTACTTTCTGATTCTTCAGATCTAGTCCTGATATACCTACTTATCATTGCTGTTAACATTTCAATCTTCTTTTCCTTCTCTTTAGGTCACAATTATTTTAAATCACTTTGTATTTTTTATGTGGCATTTCTTATACAATTCTTCAATTTGGGTTACTAAATATTTTTATTTTTAGCTTTTCACTAATATCCGTTTATTCAGATAAAGTAGATTAAAATCACTACTTGGAATTTTCATAGCTAGTTAATTGGATTAGCATACTAGCTTGTTCTTAAAAATTATTTTAGGTGTATATATCCTGGGGAAATACGGACAGAAGAAAATCAGAGAAATTCAGGAAAGAGAGGCTGCAGAATACATTGCCCAAGCACGGCGGCAGTACCATTTTGAAAGTAATCAGAGGACTTGCAATATGACAGGTAAGATAGAGGGAAATATTTATACATGTATAAAGTTACTTGATGAATGTATTAATGTGCATATTTCCAGAACCAAAGTAGAGGAAAAGGCAAAAAATGATAAATCTAGCAAATACTGATAATATTTAACTGACATACATTATTTAATGTGAATTTTAAATATCAATACACATCAATATACAGCATAAATGCATACTCATTTTACTTACGCCTTAGCGTGCACAGCACTAAGAAAACAAGGTGAATGATTAAAATTCAGAATTTATGCACTAGTGAGAGAAAAAATAATAAACATATAAAGTAACTTTCAGCAGTGACTACTGCCATCTGCCATAAAACTATGCAAGTGTGAACACTCTAGCTAGGACAGTAAAGGAGAGTTGGGCCTCTTTGAGGAGGTAACACTGGAGGAAACTCAAAAGTACTGGAGGAGTTAGCCATGCAAAATGCCTGAGGTGGAGTGAGTTTGGCATACTCAGGAAGAGCCAAAAGGTTGTGTAACTAGAGCAGAATGAGCAATGGAAGAATGATGGGAAGAAAGGCTGCTGGAGAAGATCTAATCCCACTGGGTCTTGAAGTTATAAAGAGTCTTAAGTTTGTTATAGTAGCAGCCATACACCCGTCCACAGCCTCGCACAGTAGTACTGCTCAGTTATTATTCATTCATGTTAATCATTTAGCACTCAGAGCTAGCAACCTGCTAGGAAAGTACCATCGCAAAATCTACTCCCTGTTTAAGCAGAACAAGGTATTATAACTGGCATAGCTCCTTGAAGAACTAGTTCTCAAGTTCATGTAAAACCCGTTTTCCTTTTTTTTTTTTTAAATCATTTGACTTCATCTTATGTCTATATTTTTTTTAATAACAATTTGGAAGAAAATTATGAAGTACTCTGTTCAATTATAAATGTAGAATTTTTTTTCAATTGAAAGGAATTTGTTTTTAATTCAATCCCACTTAACAGATAAAAAGGCGAAGATGATGAAGATTAAGGAAATGCATAAAAGTTGCATTTAGTGTGTGATTTTTAATATTGTAAATAATGACACCTGGAAAGCTACCTTTATTCTATAAAACAAACAGTAATCATAATAGCTGGCTTAAATGACAGCTGGGATAAGACACCATGAATAGGATCACAATTTCAAGGGTGTGGAGGGTCTGGTTCAGTTCCCAGTTTGCCCCATGGATTTTCTGTACATCTTTGAGCAAATCTAAATCTCAGTTTTCTCCTCCATGAAATAAATGTCATAAAACCCAAATGCTTCTTGAAAATGTAATGAAATCATGTGTGTAGAATATTTAGCATAACAAACCTCAGTAAATGATAACTTTTTAAGAAAAATGTATTTCTTTAATATCACTATAGTGGTGCTATTAGAACATGCTCATAAATTTTTAGACTAAAAATAGCCCATTTCTAGGACACTTCAGATTTTCAGAAAACAGAAAGAGGTAACTCATAGAATTTTAAAATTTATCTCCGTTTGACATACACCCTTGTGTCATTTGGGTCCTCTGCAGAGCTGAGGGTCAGGCAGCATTAGAGTGTACAGAATTTATGAGAGTGGGAGGAACCCATAAAAATTAAAGAGGGGCAGAAGTAGACACAAAAGCAACTGGACCACAAGGCAACTCTCCCACGAATGGAAAGGAAGATGCAAGACTAGGTAGGAAGTTCTAAGTTGAGTCTGCAACACTGTTCAAGAAGTTTGGCAGCCAAAGAGGAGTTCTTGCACCAAAGTTCCCTGGTGATGAGTCCCACGGCAATGGGCCTGCTTCAGCATTCCCGCTGAGAACTGTCATTGCCAAGATCAGTGTAGTCACTGTATTGATCCAGAGGAGGCAACTGATCTGTCAGTTAGCTGTGCTCTTTCCAGAAGACATGGGTGGCACAACCCTGAGGTGAATAATTAGCTATTACTGGCAATTAAAAATTAATACGGTGATCACAAGAAGCCAAAATACATGCTCACTTGAAAAGTGTCCCAAATCAGTTTTCTGACATGCTCTAATAGTGGGTAATAAATCATGAGTCCGTGTTCATTGTTTTGAATAAGATATAATGAATATGCTAGAAAATTATAGTCCTTTTAGATAACTATAACTAGTTTATTTACCATAGAGTTTTTCCCCAGCTTGAAAGATAACAGAAAGCTTCTATGTCCTATGCATTGACTTGGCTTTCTTCATGATTTTACTAAATATTTAAGAGGCATACATATTAAATTTACAAATGATACAATGCCTGGACACATAATTGACAGCACAAATCAAGTTTCAGGTTGTAAAGTTGTACCTATTTAAAGTGTTAGACTGCAACAAATGAATTCTTCTGCATTATAATTCAGATATACACACAAAACTATCCAAGCTTGCTTGGAAGCATGATCTATGAATAAAAATTCTAGTGTGCCATAAGCTTGTTATGAACAAATAACATGATGTTATATCTAAAAATGTAATCATATGCTCCAATAATAAAGTTTGTTAGTGTTCTCATTCATCTCTGCCTTTACATGTTAAGAAGTTACTTATAAAACTGAAATGTATGTCTCAAACCTTATAACAATCCTTTAAGATAGATCCTATGTTACCCTTAGTTTTACACATGAGTAAACTGAAGCACTGAGAAGTTACCTGACTTGCTCAGATTCACATGAATTCAAGGCTGGTGAAGGTGTCATTCTTGACTTGGGGTTGGACTAGGAAAATTTATCATGATAGTGAAGGAAGACCTTAATGTTGTCTTCAACCAATATAGAAGTATATTTATTTGTTCAGTGTTACTACACATAGCCAGAAAGTAAACTTGCCTTTGGTTGAATAGGTTGAAGTGGAAAGTGAAAAGTTCTTGTTATTGAACAGACTCCTCTCAAATCATGTTCTGATACCACATTAACTTGAGCTTCCAGTTTCTCCATTTTCTGAATGTAGCATTCTAGCCTTGCATTTTCTTGATAAGGTACCATACTGTGGATGAGCTCGGTACACATATCAGGTGCACTAAGAGATGAACCATCTTTCACGTTGTTTCTGACTACCACTTTAGTCAATGATCTAACTAACTCCCACATTGAATCTTACAGCTTCAGAAATATACCAAAGCTGTAGTGCAACATTGAAATAAATGTTTAGAATAGATTAAGACTGAATTTAGAAAAATACAGAAAAAATAATTTAGATTTTGTAATTAAGACCTTGCCTAATCGAAAAGTAAAAATTATGTGCTTAAGTTTTCCACTTTGCAATGTGGTACTTATGATCTCTTGATTTTTTTTTCATTATGCTATCATTACTTATTTAGTGTTAGAAACTCATTTTACATTTTTATAAGTTTATATCTAACATTTCTTGTACTATGTGTAGAGAGCCATGATAAACTAACTCCTATAAATCTTGTGCAGTCTTTTTTCCATAACATACTAAACCTCATTTTATCTTTGAATTATGCTTATGAATTACAAGCAACAGCCTTTGACAAAAATAAAAATAAAACTCAGTGGTTTTTAATTCCTAACCTGATACTCTTTTGTTTAGATTATAATTAATGTATATTACTTTGTAATATCTAAAAACTTTTCTAAAATTAGCTATAAAATTCAAAGATAAAAATATTATTTTGGTCATTTTTATTAAATGTAAATGTTTATTTTAAAAATTTGGAGAGGGCTAGAAGGAATCAACCATAATCGACAACCCACAGATCACCTCTATTAACATTTGGGAGTGATTCTTGCCATTTTTCCTTCTATGTTTGTGTGCTATGATCATAGTATATATATAATTTTTGTTCACTTAACATTAGCACATAGATGATGTGCTTTATATAATTGTCTATTATTATTAATTGTAATAACATGAAAACTCTAACTGTAACCTTTCCTCCTGCCTTTGCAAGATGTTAGCCCTATAATGAAGTTTCTAGGTGAGGGCTGTCCTATCTGTTCATGACCTTTTTATTGTTGTTATGACAGTACTCTCCATGCTTCCAACACTCAGAGAGGCTCTAATGCAGCAGCTCAACTCTGAAAGCCTCACCGCCCTACTGAAAAACAGGTAAATACAAGTTACAACATTTTTCATTCACATGCTTCATTGAAAGCTTATAAAATGAGCTGAAATGGTTTCACAATTCTTTATTTCCTCATTTTTCTTTCTAATGAAAACCTATGTAGGCTCATTTAGAAAAAATTTTTACTAACTATAGCTATGGTTTCATGTTTTATATTTTTTCTATAAACATTTCTTATACTCTGCCTGATGCACAAAGAATTTAGGGCAACAATATTTTATTGTATTTTGGTTTTCATTTAAATAGACCTTGTGTTGCTTTGATGTTTCTGAGATGTAATCTTGAGCACTTGTGGAATGCATTCATAAGCCAGGTGCTGTGAAGCTGACAAAATTATGTTAATTGTGCTTCTGGAAGAGTGGTGTAGTGGATAAAGCATGTGAACATACGTGTCAAGTAAACAAGGCCAAGCAGAGACTGTAATAATGATAATTTCCTTACCTTGATAGTTTGCTGCATATGGAGCACTTATTTTAATGAACAAGATGGGAAGAGAGGTGCATTCACTAAATAAATTTTAATCAATGTCTTTACTAAAATACTTTCCTTATAGTAACCTTCCAATAACCTGGGGGAAGGAAGTGTTATTTCTAGAGTGTCTCTCTGCTGGAGCAAAAGGTACTTCACATACATATTCCCAGTCAGTTCTCATAGTATCATTGTGAGGCAGGTGTTGTATCATCTCCATTATGCAAATAGGACATTAGTAGTTAGACAGGTTAAATAACACATTGGATATTTTCCCAAAAAAAACATATTCTATAAATGTAATGGATACAGATATATATATATACATGAGATTTTTTAAAAATCTAATGTATAATACTTGTGATAAGGCTTTATTCCCCTAAATATAATCATCCTTAAAAGTGAATATACTGTCAATATGACTTACAAGATTTAGTTTATATATTATTTTTTATAATTATATGAGGAATAACATGAGTAGACCCTGAGTAGACACCTCAAATACATAATTACCACATGTGTGTGCTTAATTAAGTCAGGCATGGAAAACTGGTAGTTTTTAATTGCCTTACATTTTAGGCTTATTGGGGGGCAGGACAAATGAGATAAATGAATAGTGCTTTTATAACAGTGCTTTTATAAAAGCAACATATTAACTAATAAAACAATAGCGGGTGACACTGTTTGCAGGAATGCCCCATATTCCTTGAGCTTTGGAAGAATCAAAATAATTAAGATAATTTAACCCTAATTATACAAAGGAGAAAGTAGATAAAATAAATTATAAAGGTATATCATGTTTAATCTCTGGTAAAAGTAAAAGCAAAATGTGGTGAGAAAATGTGGGAGGCTAGACAGGGATTAATTTTGATAATTACAGGGAATAATTTTGATGGGCAGGTTTAAACAAAAGGTGCAGTTTTGTTTTCTTACTCAGTGTGATCTTCTTCCTTCTATATATCAGGGAATTGATTCCAAGACCCTTAGCATACCTAAATCTGAGTATGTTCAGACCCATGTGTAACATAATGTAGTATTTGCAAATAACCTACCCACATCCTCCCTTTTAATTCCAGATACAATATGAAAACCTGTGTACCTAGGTGATAATGCTATGTTAGGGAGTAATAACAAAAAATCCGTGCATGTTCAGTACAGATGCAACCATTGTATTTGAGGACAAAAAATATACATGACCTTCCTCATTTGTAAAACAATAAGTAAGAGGAAAAATATTTTCTTTGCTTTTTCTAGTGCATTTATAATACATCTGTGCTTCTGCCCAGAGGGAGAAAAAGACTGAAAATATTTATGCAAATATATTAGTGTATATGATTGTATCATTAGTTACTGAAATTGATTGCTTTTTACTATATTTGTGATCTTTTCAGTAACCTATTAAATATAGAGCTATAAGTTCAAAGTTTTCTATTCAATTACTGAGATTATTTTTATATTTTATGATATTTTTTCTTTAGACCTTCAAACAAGCTAGAGATATGGGAGGATCTGAAGATAATAAGTAAGCTTGTTTTCCATTAACAGCACATCTTGAAATATTTATGAAAAAATGCTTGTACTCCATTATGTAATTGACTCTTCTTTACCCACTTCATAGAGTCATCAGAATTAAATAATTCTCAAAGCAAGTAGATCAATGTCTGGTTATAGAAAGGACTCATTAAATGTTGGTGGTGGTAGTATTATTGTTCTGATTACTTGTACATCTGTCCTAGACTTACACATCTTTAAGTACCGATATTTTTGTTATAGGCTTTAAAAGCAGTTTCATTCCAACCCAGGTGGTAACTGTACTTTGATATTGTATGCATACTTTGATTAGAGATAAAAATGTGAACAAATAGCTGCACTGAGCCATGTATAGAGAGATGGCTAGATGTTTGTATGCATTTATATATCTCAGAATTTCATATTATCGATTGTCCTGTTTACTTGGTCATTCAGTTAATCCTTATCAACTGAATCATCTTAAATTTTGCCTATTGAAAACAAATTAAACTTTTCTAGTACTCTCTTTCCTTTCAGCTATTGTACTTTCTTACATCTTTTACATTTAATACCAGAGATTTCTACATCCCCTTTCTTCTCTTAGTCACTCCCATTCACTCTTTGGCTCATAGACTGACTTCTACTCCCCTCTTTCTACCCAAGTAGATCACACAAGCATTCATAGTAAGTTCTGTATTGCTAAATTCACTGGACTTTCTTCTCTTACTAAACCTTTTAGCATAAACACCTCTGCTCTCACTGTGTTTTAATCACTGTCCTAGGCTGTTGTGAAGATAGGAAGTTACCCTTTTTATACCTACTTCCAGCCCTTTAATCGGCTTATCCTCCTTTATCTGCCCATGAAATTGAATTCTTGCTTGTTCAGCCCTCTTGGCTACCATTCTTCCCAGTGTTCTCTTCTCAGTCCTCCCTTGTTTTCCTTTCTTGTTTCTAAGCTGATAATATTAAGAAATCAGACCTAGTTTACATTAAATAAGTTTTAAGGAGATAAACTCTAAAATAATATGACTTGTTAGTTTTATACTAGAAATAGGTATAAAGTCATCTTATGGAAAAATCATAGAAATGGTTCATGACTTTACACATTAGTTTCTGTTTTAATAGTACCAAATGACTTTCTTTTTCTCCATGAAGGTTTCACAAGAAGTATCGTAGCTGTATATAGTACTTGTATGCTGGTTGTTCTTTTGCGAGTCCAGTTAAACATAATTGGTGGCTATATTTACCTGGATAATGCAGCAGTTGGCAAAAATGATACCGTAAGTTTTAATAGACTTAAATAAGTATTGTCTTTTCTTTCAAGAGACTTGAAATCAAACAAATACTATTTACCCAGATAACTTTTATAAAATCAGTATCTTTGTATTTCACGTGATGGTTCACTTTTAGCATTTTCATTTTTAATTTGAAACTTGGTTTGAAACTTGATGTTTTGTTATGTTAAAAAGCATTATTTTTCCTGTCACTCCAGGTCCTGAAAGTCTCAGCTAAAGTTATACTGACAATATTAATTAACTAGTAATCCTTAGTAACTTGACCTTTTTTCTATTTTGGACAGACAACTCTCGCTCCTCCAGATGTCCAGCAGCAATATCTATCAAGTATTCAGCACCTCCTTGGAGATGGTAAGATTTTTTTTTCTGACCTGTGGGCTAATTTTTAATCATTTATGTTGTTGGGGATTCAAATGGTAAACAGGCTTTTATATTTGTTTTTCTTTTCACAGGTCTCACAGAGCTAATTACTGTCATTAAACAAGCTGTGCAGAAGATTTTGGGAAGGTAAGGCATTAGCTTTGACTTCTTTTTTACTTCCTGATTCTGATGAATAAAAGAAAATAAGAATTGTTCTAGTGAAACTAGTGACTTGACAAATAGGGGGTTTGTGAAATTCTTTGTAGCTCATGTAGTCACCACTTTTGGGTGGAAGCATGGGAAGGGAGGGTTACATTGCTTTGTGGAATCCATTTCCTTCATCAATGTTAGCCATTTGATACTAAAGGGAAAGTTAGTATTTCAGTGTTATTGATTATAAACAGTGGTCTGTATACAAACCAGAAATATTTGGATAATCAGATAAAAAACCTAGATCTGCCTCTGAAGTTCTTAGCTCCTATTTATGCAAGCAACATAATTGCACTGAGAATTTCTTTTGAAATCTGGGACAAGATTTTTCTTGACTGTAATAAGGACCCTAGCTGGTAGCTGATTTCTTAATCTAAATTCATGATTTCACAAGTAGCAATTGCAGGTTTAACTGGATGGAACAAGATCTCAGATAGAAACCTGTTAAGAGTGTATATAGAACAGTTTTAATTTATCACACTTCCCTTTTCTCTGCTTCTAGTGTTTCTCTTAAACATTCTTTATCCCTTTTGGACTTGGAGCAAAAACTAAAAGAAATCAGAAACCTCGTGGAGAAGCATGAGTCTTCTTCTTGGATTAATAAAGATGACTCCAAATCTTTATTATGCCACTATATGATGCCAGATGAAGAAACTCCACTAGCAATTCAGGTGATTAATTACATAACCATTTAACCAACTAGTTACTCAATTTTAAAAAAAAAAATTGTGCCATCGAAATTTAGATTTGAATCTCTTAAAATGATAGGTGAATGTTCCAAAGAGGAGATACAGATGGCTAATAGACATATGAAAAAATGCTCCACCTCACTAATAATTAGGGAAATGCAAATTAAAACCACACTGAGATACCATCTTACACCTGTAAGAATGGCCCACATAAATAAAACAGACAACAAATGTTGGCGCGGATGTGGAGAAAAAGGAACTCTCTTACACTGCTGGTGGGAGTGCAA
>PVHY01022095.1:0-22863 GCA_004024945.1 Uropsilus gracilis
TCTTCTGTTCGACAATTGTAATGTTCATTTTGCTGCATTCGTTCTTGTATTTTTCTACTTCTCCTCTTATGTCATTTAGTGTTTTTATCATGATGTGTCTGAATTCTTTATCTGTCATATTATCCCATTCTTCGTTATCCTCCTTATTGTTTTCAAGAGATTGTTTGTCCTTTGGTGAGGAATTGCTTCCCTTGGGGCTTGCTTGTGCGTTTGTGTTTTTCTTCCTTCCCGTGTTTTCTCTTTGGACTTGTTCTACGTGTTGAGTGACGGATGCTCGGGTATTAGTTGGCATGTTGTCCAGTACGAGGTTGTGTTTATTCTGTTTTACCATCTAAATTGCTTCTTGTTTCTGTGGGTTGTTTGGGGGAAGTAGTCTTTTCCTTGTCTGAGCTGCTGTTGCTCAGCCGCACCTGCTCTTTTGGACTAGGATGTCAGCCCTGATATTCTGCAGTCTACTACTTAAGGAGTCAGTGGACTGCTAAATTTGAGTCTCTTCAGGAGGCCTTTTGTATGTGGAATCCTTAGATATGCAAACCACAATTCCAAGTTTCTCCAGAGGGCAGCTTATGACTTTTCCGGTTTGTGTTTGAGTTGTGGTGGTGTCGAGTTTCTGAGCTTTTTATTCTTGTATTTGAATTACTTTGATAATATTCAATATTGAATTGTTTTTTTTCCTGTGTGTGTGCCTGCTGTCATTAGTTTCCCAGTTTTGATTTGTTTACTGTTTATATTTGCCCACAAATAATTTTTTTTCCTATGATGAAATTCAGTGTTTTTGTGTATTGCTGATATTTTGTTGATAATCTTTATCAGAGCCGGCACCGCAAAGCCCGAGAGGCGTGCCGGAGGGCGCCCGGCCGATGCGCGCTGGCTGGTGACCGGGTGAGGCGAGGTGGCACGGGGTTTACCTGGCTCGCAAGCCGGTGGCAGGCTTCCGGGGGCGGGCCCGAGAGGCGTGCCAGAGAGGCGTGCTGGAGGGCGCCCAGCTGATGCGCGCTGGCTGGTGACGGGGTGAGGCGAGGTGGCGCAGGGTTTACTTGGCTCGCAAGCCGGTGGCGGGCTTCCGGGGGCGGGCCCGAGAGGCGTGCTGGAGGGCGCCCAGCCGATGCGCGCTGGCTGGTGATGGGGTCCATATAATTTAAACTCCTTATATATTTTAAACTCCTTAAAATATATCTGTGAACACACACACACAAAATTGTAGAAACTAGTGTGGGTCTGTTCTCTTTTTACCTGTTTTTACTTATGAGTCATATTGATCTGGCTCATGTCTGTGGTCCAAAGAAAGGTATCTAATGGGTAGTAAAAAGGAAAAAGAGAAAAAAGAGGAGGAGGAAGAATAAGAGGAGGTGAAAAAAAAGAGGAATGGGAGGAAAATAGAGGAGCAAGAGAGAGAGATCTCTAATTCTACTTTCATGTAAATATATGACTTTAAGAGACAAGTGATAAATGATAGTAGTTCTCTATTATTTTTATTACCTGGACAAAGCAGCCTAAATTCTCATATACTTGTCACCTGCAACCTGATAAGTTGCTCAGAAGCTCTAGCTTTCTGCAATGAGCAAGATGGAAGCACGACTGGGTATGATCATAGAGCAAAACAGGAAATCTCATGGTTCACAAGGTAAAGAATACTCTTCCTTTCTATCTCCTCTAGCCAGCAAAACCTTACTGGCTACAACTGGGATGGCCTGATAGACAGAAATGTTTCCAGTGACGCAGGATCTGATGCCTATGAGACTTCCCTGGTGTGATCATGATAATAATAATAATGAGAAAGAACATGTGATTTTTGTCCTGGTCCCTGACATAGCCTCCTCAAAGCCTTGCAAATTCATAGCTCTGAGATCACAAAGAGGTTCTGTGAGGTGACTCTGAGTGACTCTTGGACAGGGGTCAGTTTCCAGAAAAAAGCCATGATTACATGGTTGGTATTTTTAGTCCTACCTGCACCTCCCCATCCTCCAGAGAGTGGGGAGAAGGGCTAAAAATGGAGCTCATAATAGGCCATGCCTGTGTGAGAAAACTTCCATGAATTTCATATATCAGGTGATGCACCCTGGCTCCATGGGGACAGAAGTTTTTCCACTCAGCACCCCAACCCCAGAACTCACCAACATATTCTTCATCTTCCAGTTCATCGGTACCCTTTGTCCCATTCTCTAAGGAAGAGGTTCATGCATATAAGTATCCCCTGAGTTCTGTGAACCTGGAAAGCAAGTTAGGTTAGCTTGAGAAGGAAGTCATAGAACTTTGAATTGGTAGCCCATCTGACAGAGGCTGTGGGTGACCTGGGACTTACACTTGTGATGGGCATCTGAGGAGGTGTAAGGAGGCAGTGTCTGGACTAAACCCAGGGATCTGACACTAGATCCAAGAGGGTGTGTCAGGATTTAGTCAAATTGCAGGACATGTGGCTGATGGCCCAGGAGTTGTCTTGTGTGAGTTAAATATCATCTACCTGGTGTTGAAACAAGATTTGGCTTCACTAACACATGTGAGTTGCTTGGCTTTACTTTTTCTTCAGTCTCTTTCTGGTTGGCATTAATCTCCCACCAGAGTCTAGAAGTAGAGAAAGAGACCTGGAAAAATAACCTGTTAGCTGACAAGACCTGTTAGCTGGCAAGAGTCAGTTGATAGGAAAGGGTCAAGGATAAGTACCAGTGATGTCGGTACTTGTCTCCAGGCAGTGGTGAGTGTTGGGCCCTCTGCTCAGGCTGGAATAGGTTGAGGCTCCTTGAACCCCCAACCCTTGTCCCAGCCTGGGCTGTCCCTATGGAAGCCCTGGTGCCTTCCATTCCTTGTGGAATCTGAGTGACTTGCTCTTCCTTTCCTTTATTCAGAAGAATGCTAGATGTCTTTCAGGAACTTAATTTAGGAAGCTAGGAGGAAAACTGGAAAGTCAAGAGAAAACAACTTACAAGGACCATTTGTTATTCAGTTAATCCTAATGGTTAAACAAACACTTCTGGGAATTGAGATGAAACCAAGAAATGAAACAGATAGTGTCCTTTTTAGTGGAGAGTTCATTTGAAGAACAGGAGGTAAGTGTGGTGTAATAATTTCTCTGAGTGTAATATGAGGCCATGGGGGTTTATTCCTTTAATTAATTTATAATTTCACTCTCACTCAACCCCTTATTATAGGGGACACATTGCAAATTTCCTGTTCTGTGCATGCACACCTATGACAAAGTTTAATGTATAAACAAGGCACATTAATATCTAACTGAAAAAAGAATAATAAAACAGACTCGTGCCAAAATATGCAATAACATTTATGTGGCTGTCAACTCTCTTTCCAAAATATGTTATTGTGCACAGTCTTTTTGCACTGCTGTTGATGTCAGGGATGAAAACACAGCTCTGGGGGAAACTGCTGTATGGAAAATGTGCTCCCCTATGGGAGTCTGAAGTGGATCCTACACAGACTCTGTCCTCTAGTCTCCTAGCACAGCAGTACAGGGTATATAGAAAGACACAAAATCCAACACAATGCAAAAATACCCCTAAAATCCACAAAACTGTAATATGGCTTTTTAAAAAAATTACCTCTGTGTATAACCAAATCACTTAACTCCAAACAATCGGGAAATGGATTAATTTTCATAAATACATAAACCTGTAATTTTTGAGGATGAACTGTAAGAGAGCCAGGGTGTATTTGTGGGTTCTCATCTTCATTTTCACAGTTGCAAGGCACCCCTCAGGTTCAAGGCTTTATAATAATGGGATTTATTAACAAAATGTAGATTGGGAAAAAGAAAGAGTTTTTAGTTCACAAATGCCCCCCCCCGCCCCCCAGTGTACACAGTATCCAGGTATCCAAAGTCTGCTTATGGGAGATAGTGTGTGCTTTGAAAAATTCTGAGAGCAGGTGGCACAGTGGTAAATAGTGGCCCAGGCTCTGGCAATGGACGCAGATGGAGGTGTGAGCAGGTGTGACTGCTGAGGTGACATGGCAAACACTATGGTGAACCATTATGGAAAACAAGCAATCTGGATTTAGTTTTAAAAACTAAAAATTTTAGTAGAGTTAATTATTCCATAACTTTGTCCAAAAACTAGAGGCATTATGACTTTTTATTCACTTACTGTTTGCGAATAAGGTTTTGTGAATGTGTTGAACTGAATAGTATCCTCCAGCCACAGTCTGAAGACCGTGCTGGACATCAGTGGACATTAGACCAGAACCTGGAATCAGTTCAGGAGGATCAGCAGTGGTGGACAACTTTCTGAGTCACTGTTCAGCAGTGTTGATAGCAGACAGTACCTATTGTTATGGCTGTTAGGTCGCTGTTGGATAAACCTACAGCAGGCAGGGGATGTAAGAGGCAAGGCCAGGTGCCATGGTCAGGCTGCTGTTTGATGCTGAAATCATGAGTTCTGTGGCACTTTCAGAGTCTTTGGAAAATCCCTGCAAAGATCTATGCACAGGTCTGCAAAGGGTTTTCCAGGAGTCCTGATGAATCTGATCAAAAGTCATCCGATGAATTGCTCCAGCTGGTCACTATTGTGTCTTATATTCCCTCTAGCATCTCTGCTTTTCAAGACTGAATGTTCTGTTTGCAATGTTAGCTATTTCACTGGTGCTGATCAAGTTCCAAAGAGATAGGTCTGTTTATAATCCTAAATGGTCTCAACAAGCTTGCATGGCACCAGTGAGAGCTCGATTGGTTCATCTACAATTCTACTATGGTATCTCTAGACAGAACCTACAGATCAGGTGCTGGAGTGCAGACTGCTATCATCATAGTCTGTTAGGCTGGCTGTACACATGTGGGCCTCTCACCCTGAGGAATGGGCCCAGCTTTTGCCAGACACCTCTCCCCGCACATGTGCAATAGGTAGGTCATACTTGGAGCCCTAGGGTTTGGCCCACAGGCTGCTTGCTGGGGCTGGCCCTAAACCCCACTGCTGAGGTACCACAGTGGGGAGGCAAACACAGTCATGCCCAGTAACTGGGGACTCCTGTTTCAGCTCTGGGTGAGATACCAGCAGGAGACCTAGGTGTTCCTTGCCTGCTTCCTGTCTTCACTTTTATTGTTCCTCTTTGTTGCACTCTCCCTTTACTCTATTCTCTTGAGTTTTACTCTGTCAGCCTAATAAACCCTTTGCAGCCATGACTTTCCACAATATACCTTACATTGTATAATAATTCTTATCTATGCAATGATCCCAGAGTCAACTCCATCTCTTCATTCATACAAGCTCACAATGTACTCTTGCTAAGTGGTATGGTTATGTTTCTTTCAGTAGCCTCCAGTTTTCTATGTTGGTCTCAGATCTAAGAACATCCTTTGTATTAGCTCTCCAGCATGTTTTTGCCTTTTACTTTTCAAGAAATATGACTAGGCATTTCTCTTTTGTCTTTAAGATTCTAGTTAGTTGAGTTGTAAAAGATTCATCAGATCTGAAAAATTAAGATTTATTCCTACCTATATTTATTATTTCACTGCTGGGTTATTTCATAGACTATTGTTAGTTATTTCATAGACTTAGTTATTTCATGGACTATTTTTATTGCAGCCACATTGTTTTACAATATGTATATGTTTTAGAGGTGTAGGTTAACACCTTTTCAAATTTAGGTTACCACACCTCACTCACTTCTAAAGTCCTAAAAATGCTCTACTACAGTCCATATCCTCTTTGCTATTTGCTCCCCTCTCCTTTCTTTTAACCTCAGTAATGCTGTCATAGCCATGATAACACTGTTGGTTTCTCAGTTCCACCCATAGGGAGAGAGGCTAAAAGTAAGTCATACCTGTGTGAGGAAATCTCCATAAAATTTCAGTGTAATGGGATTTGGAGAACTCCCAGGGCAGTGCACACACCCATATACCAGGTGATGCACCCCCACTCCACAGGGACAGTTTCTCTCTCAGGACCCCTCCCTTTGAACTCACTTATGTGCTCTCCATCTGGCTGTCTTCCCTAGGCTTTATCACATCCTCTAATGAAGGGGTTCATGCAAGTAAGTGTCCTGTAAGTCTGTGAGCCCAGAGGACAAGTTAGCTGAACTTGAGGAGGGAGTCACAGAACTTCAGATTGGGAGCCCACCTGACAGAAACTGTGGGCACATGGGATCTACATTTGTGAAGAGCATCTGAAGAGGTATGAGGGGGCAGTGACTGCACTGATCCCTAAACCTGGGGATCTGATACTAGACTCAGGAGGGGGTGTCAGAATTTAGTCAAATTGAAGGACACATGGGGGCTGGTGACTCGGGAGTTGCCCTGTGTGTGGGGAAACAACTGCACAACTGGTGTTGAGACATGCCTTGGTTTCTTTAACACATCTGGGTTACAGGGCTTTCCTTTCACTTCTCCTTCTCTTTCCTGGTTTGCAGGAGTGTGCAACAGATTTTAGAAGACAAGGACAGGGTGCCCTGAAAATATATTCTGTTAGCTGTCACAAGCTGGCTCAAATGAAAGGGTTGGAGGGAAGTGTCAAACAGGAGAGGCCCAGTGACGTTGCTGCCCTTGTGGTGAGTGTCTGGCCCTCTGCTCAGGACTTTCTGTCAGAGGTGAGAAAGGCTAGAATAGGGTGAGGCTCTTCACCCCACCCCTGCGGCCCCCATACTTAATCCCAGCATGGGTAGCCCTGGGTGATTGGTGCTTTCCATTCCCTGGGGAATCTGAGTGACTTGCTTTTCCTTCACTTTATGCAAAAGAAAGCTATGTGTCCCCCAGGCTCTTAATTTAGGAAGCTAGCAGGGAAACTGAAAAGCTGTAGAAAACAACTTACAAGGAACTTTTCTTGTTTAGTTAGCATTCTTGACTGTTAAATATAAACCACGTTTCTGGGAATTGAGATGAAACCAAGAAATGAAACGGAAAGAAGTCTGATTTCAGTGTGTGTTTGACTTGAGTAACAACTGGTATCTGGTGGACTGACTTCTCTCAGTCTGATTTGAGGCCATGGGGATTTTAATTCACCAATTTTTAATTTCCCTCTATGTCTTTATCATAGGCCATACAGCACAACATTCCAATGCTTTTATTTTATGTACACACACCTATAACAATGTTTAATGTGTAACTAATATGTTGAAACATTATAGTATTACTATCTGCATAACAAGTTATAAACAGAATCATTATGCTGACACATGTAATAAAAGTTTTGTTGATATCAACCCTCTTTCTAAAATATGTTCTTGTACACAATCTTTTTGCACTGCGGTTGACCTTATGAATGTGAAAACACAGTTATGGGTGAAACTACTGTACAGAATATGTGTTCCCTCATGGGAGCGTGAAGTGGCTCTTACACAGAGTGTGTCCTCTATAGACTTCTAGTACAGCAGTAAATGGGACAGAGGAAGACACCAGACCCTGAACAGATGAAAAAAACTCAAAACTGTACAAAAGGGACATTTATACAGAAAATTATGGAATTTTAAAGTGACCATTTGATGAAACCCTAATGTGGGCACATTCCCCTTGATTCCTCTGGTACTGATAGATTTTATCTTGAAACCAGTTAAGTACTGGGAGAGAGAATTCCCACTTGAGCAGTACTTCAGGTCAAGCACAGTGACCCCTTGACTGTGTCCACACTGACATTAGGTTGAAGTAGATGGTGCTTCTTCCATCAGGTCATCCTGTGCTCTTGTGCCTCCCATGAGGGAGGCTGCCTTCCCCATAGGCAAGACTTCAGTGAATATACTTAATAACTGTTAAATCCTATCTCTTACTGACATGAAGACTCTTATTTATTCCAAAGCATCCCTCTCAGAATACTACCAATATGTGAAAGGCAATCTAAGGAGATCTGTCTGTCTGAAGATCTGTCTATCTAATCTTCTATAATATTTAATTATTTCATTCAGTGCATTTTTATCTCCTTCATGAAGAATCTTCAATACCATTGAACAGAAGCTACTCATACACCCCTGTGCCCTGGAAAACAGAAATGTTTTTTCTGTTTGTAGTAAATGGCCCTTTCTGGAAACTGCACAGAAATGCTAACAGGTAAATGTGGCCTTTTAGTCTGCCCTTTTCCACTTAACACTTGTCTCCTGGGACATCCCTGCTGTAGCAGGTATCATATTAGGATATGGCATATTTCTTCATCCATTTTTCAGTTGATGGACATTTGGACTGTTTCTAGTTTTTGGTCACTAAGAAAAATGGTGCTACACATATTTGTATAAACATATATAACATTTAAATCCTTTTGGAGATGAAACTGTAAAGTGAAATTGTCAATTCATGGTATAATTCTATGTTTAACTGTTAAAGGAACTTTTTTCAGTGTTTTCCACAGTCTCTACACTCTTTCACATTTATATTCCCAGCAGTAGTGTTTTAATATTTTTAACATTACCACAGTCTGTTATTTATTCCCTTCATTTCCATTCTGTTCTTCACCTTTTTTTATAGACAAAAAATTGAGTGGGCTTGCAAAGGAAAGGCAGATGATGACAAACTGTAAATGCAACCCTTGAAAGCTGATCATAGATCTGAGGCATCTAGGAGGGAAAGGATATGGTGAGTACAAGATGGGGAGGGAAGAGTAGACTCTGGTGGAGGTCTTTGAGAGCTTTGGTTGGGGAGCACTATGGTGACCATCCTGAGGGTAGAAATCCTATACTGTCAAAATGTTAAGATGTAAAAGAATAGTACTTCATTATATTAAAAATAATATAACCATGCTAACATGCCCATCTGTTTGTCACCTTTGTATCTCTTGTCTTCCAAAAAAACAATTATCCCCCTGTTAATTTGGAGTTTTGATTTTCTAAGTTCTAGAGCCTCATGAAACCACACCTCCTGAGGTCCTTATCCAGATTATCTATACTTTTAATCTTTTTTTTTTTTTTTTTGGAGACTAGGTCTTGCTATTGTTGCTCAGGGTTGTCTCAAACCTGTGGACTCAGGTGATCCCTAGTATCAGCCTCCCAGGTAGCTGGGAGTACAGGTATGTACCACCACACCTAAATTAATATTCTATCTTGGGAAAATGTTCCCAGTCAATGAATGATGGCATGCCCAAGCTTATATTGTAGCTCCTTTTAAAATGCTCCCTTAAAATCCAAGCCAAGCCAAGGAGTACCCGCTTGACTCTACTGACACATACTAATTCATTCATGTGACTCTTTACAGTATAAGTTTTTTTACATCCCATATTCCATGTTTCAAATTCCAGGTCTGTGAGCAAGGTACCTGATCTTAGCACAACAGTCCTGCCTGGCTGGGTGTCTTTGGAGTTCTGTCTCCAAGTAAAAATCTCAAGTCTACCCATGAATGTGCTCATTTTTCCAGTGCAGGACATGAAGTGCTCTTTGTCAGCTACCACACAGCCCTTGTAAACTTACACACAGATTTTAGTATTTGCAAAGTACACTTAGTGTGATTATTAATACAGCTAAATAATAACCAGTCAAATTTGATGTTCTTGAATCCCTCCAATTTTCCAAATGTTTGAGTCATCAATTAGTAAGTATATTATGACATCACCACTAGTAAAATCTTCAGCCGTGTGGGTGTCACCTTGTGTGAGGAACTGTGACTGCCTCATATTCTCTGTGCATGGCTCTCCTTGCCTGCTGGGTGGCAAGAAGTCAGTTGCTCATTTTCTAAACTTCATTCTATCTCCTGTTTCTGGAACCATACCAGTACCATCTTTATAAATTTGAGCCTTTCAGAAACACACACTGAGATGACTTTAAATATGTAAGAAATTTATGGGCGACATGCATATGAAAGATTAAGAGGTAGGAACAAAAATAGAGAACTTCTACAGATCACCATGCAAGTCTAACATCTGTGAAGGAGAGATAAAAGGATTAGGAAAGATGAGTTTCACATCACAGCACACTGAAAAACTCTCAGGGCCTTAGCAAAAATTGCTTGCTAGTAGAGCAGCACCGCAGTGGGTAAGAACAGGTGAACTCTTCTACCCCTATGTTATGGTTTAGCGACAACCTAGGTGCAGAAGCCATGTCTGGCATAGTGCCCAAAGTGATGGCAGCAGGAAACTATTTTGCCGCAGGTAAAATAGATAGATAGATAGATAGATAGATAGATAGATAGATAGATAGATAGATAGATAGAATAGGAAGGCAACACTAGATCTTGAAGAAAAAACAAAAATTGAGCCTTTGGAGTCTGTCAGCAATGGGAGTTTAAAGAAAGAGTGCTGTAGGAGGAAAAACAGAGTGCAGAGTTCTCAAATCCAAGCTAACAAAGGGATTCTCAGGGAGAGAGTAATAAGTGGTGCTGGTAATTCAAGAAAGATGATTGTAGAAAATGTTTTAGCAGAGTGGTTGTAATTGGTTGTAATTGGTGAGCACTTATTTAGTTAATGTTGCATTATCCCTGTTTGAAACAGAATCTTCTTTAACTACCTCTTCCAAATGTCATCTCGTTTGCCCCAAATCTAGAAAACTTGTGTGAACTGAATGTCATTTTTCAACATCTATGTGTGGGAAATACCATTAGAAAGGATAAAATAGGAATCTGTACTATTCCTTACGAAATTACAATTGAGAATGTAGGTATAGCCACATTTTATGGAAAGAGTAGTGATAACGATGTTAAGCTATGAATATTTTTATTAACAAGACATTCACTTCTCTTTCTGCTGGCATCACCCACTACTACTGCCTGATGTTAGTGGAGTGCATGCTCAGTGCTAGGCATAAATATTATCTTAAGTATTCCTCACACCTCTATGTGCTGGTATTTTATAAAGAAGAAGAAAAAAGCACAGACAGCTTGGCGAACCCATTCAAGTTTGAATTAGGTTACCAATGGGCAGAAGCCTCCAGCTAATAAGCCACAGGAAAAAAAGCAGCACTTTTAAAAATGTGAGTACTGCCACCCAGATTCTTTCACATTCTTATGACCTACGCACAGAAGCTGCCAGTCACATTGCAATTTAAACAACAGGGTTTTATTGACAAGAAAAATTAACCAGGAAAACAAAGAGTCCTTCATGCCACAAGTGGCCAGTTATTTTACCCCAATTACTGTTTAGTCCGAAAGTCCCAAACATGTGTCCAAGATGGTGCCACTGTGCCTCTCCAAACCTGAGGCAGGCACATCAGTAAAGTCCAGTCTTTATTTTCTGTCTTCTCTTTGCTTCTTCTCTCTCAGCATTCTAAGCTGTGGCTTCTCCAAGGCTCTTCTAAATTTTTCCAAAAATGCTGATATAAAGTCAGATTTCCAAATTCCTGGCTATCTCCAGGTACCAGGTTTCCATGCCACCTTCCTGCGGTGCCACACTCTCCACGCTAGCTACTCTTGCTGGCCACTCTCCCACCATGGCTCCTTAACTCTTCCAGGGGGCTTCCTGTCTGGCCAGGCCACCTGGGCCTCCTTTAATTGGTCAACCATTCTCCTCTCTGCTCTTCTTCTCTCTTCTTGTGTTTTTATGTGCCCTTTTCGTGCTTCTCGTTTCCTCTTGCATGTCTTTCTCTTAGACCCCACCCACCAGAGCAGTATGACACCCAATACAATTTTCAACTCTGTCACTACCAGAGGTCCCAGCTACTCATCCAGTTGAGCAACCCTGTATCAAGTTGACATAGGTAGTCAATGGTGGAGTTCTTATATAAAATTGAGCAGTCTATTGAGGTAGTGTTCCTTAAAACTATTCTTGAAAGTTGGTATTACCTAACTCTCGAAACTTGATTTATATTTAACAATATATTCCCTTTAAATTATATTCTTTTTGTTTTTCTGTGTTCATTTTTGCTGGGATAATTTTTCAAATAAATCACTTGTGTGTGAATCCACATCTTACTCTTCCTTTTGGGGCACCTACTGTTGCTAAATAGTGGGGGCAGTGACTTTGTTAAGTCTTTCTGTGATTAATGTTTGAAGTATCTGCAAATACTCATGGACATTGTTATCTTGAGATGCTTTGAGTTATAAGATATAATTACATTTACTGAGACTTTACTATATCCCTACCCCTCCTTGATGGTCGCATTGTTCTGTCCAGGACTATCACAGGGAACCATATTCATAGTATTCTCTATTCCAGTTCACTTCTTGCATAGCTAATGAATCTCATTTAACAATCACACTGCTTAAATGACTATGAATATAATCAAAGAAAATTTTATTTATATATAGCTAACTTAACCAGACAATCAGAGTTAATATATATGACACCTGAAACTTCTTACGCAGAGGTTAACTGTGAATCCATTAAACAAATATTAGAAGCATTAAGAAATATTGGCCAACCACTACAGTGAACTAAATATATTCTTTTTAAGATAACAGTGGCAACAGAAAGAGCTATGAATCTCTGAGGGGTTTTATTTTCACTGCCTTTTCTAATTAAATTCATTAGGTCTTTCCAATTCTTACTGTTTCCCAGAGAAGAAAGATATGATGATACTGTCAACAATATCTGTTTTCTTTGTAATTTTTCTACCTAAGATTTCTTCTGAAACAGGGATGATGTGAACTAAAACTGAATGGTTGCTTGAGACCCTTTGAGGGGACAGAGACAGTGGAGTCAGAACTCCCGTCCACTAGCTCATAATGTCCATGTCCTCTGACCACTGGTCTCTGGACTGTCAGTGTTCACTGGTCATGGAGGGGAAGAACGCAACCTTGCAGTGAAAGCCAGTGACACCCTCATTTCAAATTGAAAAAAAAATTCTTTATGTGTTAAGATTCCTTTAGCTCATTGGCTTTAGGAGCCTAGCATAGTCACTGTTTCAGAAGGTGCAGATTTGCTGATTGGTGATTTTTTCCTCTCTCAGGTCTTTGTTGGTTTTCAGAATGTTATTCCTTTTTATTCCAGTCTTGACCTCATGGATCATCTAAGACGAATATCACAAGGCTGCCTTATTTGGAGAGAAGGGTTTTCCTATATAGAAATAATTTCTATTAAAATATTAGAATCTAAAACTACATGCATTTTGTTATTTTATTCTGGAGGGAATGCATTTTTCAATTTTTAATTCCTTAGTAAAATTTGACCTTGTTGATAAAATGGTCCTTTTCTTTAACCTGCTCATAAATCTTGTTGGAAAAACTTATTCTCCTGAACATGTAACAGGTTTTTAATAGCTAAATAATGTGTATCATTTTAAAGATGTAAAATATTTTTAAACATGCAGAAGGAAATAAAATACCAGAGAAGAAGTTAATAAGAGAAAATGAGAATGAAAAAAAAAAAGACTATTTGATTTCTTTTTTCATAGTTATTTGGCGATATTTTCTGAATTGTCACACTCTGTGTCCTGAACAAGTCTCTAGTTTATTTCCTCATGGAACAGTATATATCTAAATATTTTAACACAAGCAAATCAGGATGTCTCCATGATAAGTTTTTTTAACTGAAAGTTTAGTAATTTTTATTCACAATTTCAGAGGGTGAAAAATGTGAATTAATGCAAAAAGGCAACTTGTGATTTCAACCAAGAATTGTTTATCAGTCAATACCTGACAGTGGGAATTTCTACTAGCCTGCAATAATTTCGATTTCCCATCATGGAAACAAATTTCAGAGACTTTATTAAGCATTATATATTCTAAGATAAACAACTCTGAATAATTTGAATATATAAAGTATGTATTTAAAATGAATTTGATTTTAGAATATATGCATATACTTTAATATTTTTTTATAATTAAAAAAATTAATTGCACAAATTTCACGTCATTGTCTACCCCAAGTTTCTCCCATCACCTTATTACCCATGTACCTTCATTCATCCATCCTCCAATTTCCCCCCTCTTTCCATCTCTTGCTCTGTTTCTGTTCTGTCAGCATTTTTAATTTTTTCTTGTCCTCTTGTTTTTGTTTTTGTTTTTTTCCCTTTTATGCCACATATAAGTGAGATCATCCAGTATTTCTCTTTTCTTTCTGGCCTATTTCTACCAACATGATTCCTTCTAGCTCCAACTATGCTGCTGTGAATGACATAAGTTTGTCCTTTTTGATCAATGAATGATATTCCTTTGTATCCATATACCACAACTTTCTGATTCATTTATCTGTTTCAGGACATTTGGATTGTTTTCATATCCTGGCTATTGTAAATAGTTCTGCAATAAACATCTGAATACAATTGTCCTTTGAAATTAATGTTTTTATATCCTTTGTTAGATTCCCAGAACGTAAATTCATATGGAATAATAAAAATCATCGAAAAGCCAAAAGGAGAGAGAATGGTACTGGGATAATAACAGATAAAAAGACCAATGGAACAGAAATGAAAATCCAGAAATAAAGCCACACATATATGATCAACTAAACATGAAAAAACAGGCAAAAAACATACGGTGAAACAAGGATAGTCTCTTCAACAAATGGTGCTGGGAAAACTGAACTGCTACATGAAAAGAATGAATCTAGATTACTGCCTCACACCATACGCAAAAACCAACTCAAAATGGATAAAAGACTTGGATGGAAGACCTGAAACCATAAAATACATAGAAGAAAACATAGGCAAAACACTCCAAGACATATGCCACAGAAATACTTCTTGAGCACAGCTATACAAGCAAAGAAAATGAAGGAAAACATAAACTGCTAGGATTATATGAAGCTAAAAAGCTTCTGCACAGCAAAGGAGACAATACCAAAACAAGCAGACACTGAACCAAATGGGAGAAAACGTTTGCACTCTACTCAACTGTCAGGGTCATGAGCACAGACACTAGTGACACAATGGCTGTAAAGAGGAATCATTCGCTACGCTCTAGCCAGTGGGCTACAATGTCCACGATCAGGCTCGGGGCAATGTCCGTCCATGGTTCACTAAGACAAACCTGAATTAAAGCTAATTCAGGGGGACAAAGCAGGAAAAGGTGAGAGTAACCAGTCACAGAAGAATTGAGACATGAGATTATGTACCTTGTCCTGTGGACATTGAACATGTCAAAGGAAACATTGCAAACCCACCACACACAGTGCGATTGTATACAAGTTACTACTGGCACACTGATGTTAGTCCACTGTCTTGAAAATGATATGTAAGAGTTGCATCTAAGTTCTGCTGTGGCATTTTTATAAATAAACAATGGCTTTAAGCCTTGCAGAGATCATGTGAAATGCCGGTAGAAGTGATTTTTTTTTTGAGACTAGGTCTCGCTATTTTTGCCTGGGGTACCACAGGCAAAAACTGCAGGCTCTCGTTGCCCGGAGTACCACAGACTCTAGCAATCCCCAGCCTCAGCTTCCCAGGTAGCTGGGATTACAGGCGTGCACCACTATGACCAGCTATTTTTTTTTGGAACTAGGTCTCACTACGGGCCCCAGGCAGAACTCAAACCGTGATCCCTAGCCCTGGCTGCTTCATAGGCTGAACTTACAGGCACGAGCCACCGTGTCCGGCCAGTAGAAGTGATTTTTAAAGCATATAGTAGATGGGGCCAATACTGGATCTTCTCTTAAGGAAGATTCCCTAATTCTGCAGTAATCTGAAATGCCCAGTTTGTCAAGAAGGGCAAAGGTTGGCTCTTGAAGAATAGGATAGTCTTATCCTTCCAAAACAGTAAGGTTGTGGGTGGTGAGATATGTCCGCTGAGGGAAACACTTTTCCATGGCCATGGTTGCTTTTCAGCCTTGCGGCTGGGGGGAAAGCTGCAAGTATCTGACCCAGCTATTGGGCCTGAGCCACTTGCAGGTCCGAAATCCTTTATCAGCCAGGCTCTTGACCCAGTATCTTCCCCAATTCCCATCCGATGGATTTCTACCAATGAGATGAATTCCCTGAATTAATTTTTGTAAGATTTATAGAAGTCTGGATGAATAAAGCATATAGGTAAATCTTCTTTAGTAATGTTGAATGTGACATTTACATTTACATTGCTTATTTTATCCCAATCAAGGGGAATGTCTGGCAATCCCAGAACTTGAGAGTTGTTAGTGTACACCTGAGGCTCTTTTGTTCCCCAGGTTCTAACCTGAAGCCCTCCTGAGTTAGGTACAACCGCCCAGTGGGTAGCCGGCCTTCTTATAGGAGTTGCTGCAGCTGAATTTAGGGTGACTGCAGCAATCAAGCATACTAATAACACTTCTGGTTTATAAACTTCGATTCCCTGATTTCTCCCCTGATATTATTGCCTGATAGTCTGTGCCTGATCCACAAGTGCCTTTACCATCCCCCATGTCACAGGATTTTGTGGATTCCGTGCTCTTCTTCTCCGTCCTCAATTGATTTTCAGCTGTTTCATCTGTTCCTGGATGTCAGAAGGCTTGACCTATCGGAGGGGGATCCATTGTTCTCCATTATCTGTAACAATACAAACAGAACCTCTGTCCTTCCTTAGGACCTGCGCTGGACCAGACCATTGTTTGGTCAGTGGATCCTTCCACATCACTATAGGAGCTGGTTTTTCCTTTTGCTCCCTTTCAAATGAGTTTTTTAAAAAATGAGCTTCCATGGGGGCTTGTCCTTGTGGACCTCTGTCTGAAAAAATGTTAATGGCTAACAGTATTTTAGCAAGAGTAACATGAGGGTCTTCATTAGAGGTTGGTCCATCTCCCCTTTTTTGTTTAAACTGCTGTCTTTTAAGGGTTTGATTTGCTCGTTCTACAATTACTTGTCCTTGGGGATTGTAAGGAATTCCTGTGGCATGCTGAATGTCCCATAGCTGGAAGAATTGGGACATAGCAGAGCTGGTATATGCTGGACCATTGTCTGTTTTTATTTTTTGTGGGATACCCATATAGGTAAATGCCTTCCACAAATGTTTAATGACATCAGAGGCTGTCTTACTGGTATAAGCTGAGGCAAATATGACCCTGGAGAAAGTATCAACTGAGACATGTACAAATTTAACCGTCCACATTCTGGGACATGAGTAATATCCATTTGTCAGAGTTCATTGGGACTATGTCCATGGGGATTAACCCCAATTTATGGCAGGTCTGGAGACTGAGAAAAAGGTAGGGCAAGATAGAACAATATCACGAGCTTGAGTCCTAGATAAAGAGGGACAGGCCCTGCGCCAAGCTTCAGCAGGAATGTGTAAGAGCTGATGAAGTCTTTGCGGGGTGATAGAAAAAATGGATTTTGTCAATTTGTCTGCACAGGCATTTCCAAAAGTTAGTGGACCTAGAAGGTCCAAATATATATGGCTCATATATGGGTGATAAAAAATGGATCACTGCATCCACCTATAATGCGGCGGAGTACTTCAAACAGCCATAGCTTTTCTGAGGTGCCAGTGGCCTTAATGGGGGCTGCCTCAATTTCCCTGGTCACCTGCACTGCATACTGAGAATCTGACACAAGATTAAGGGGTATGGGAAGGCAAAGAGCATGAATGATGGCTACAATATCTGACATTTGAGCAGATAAAGCCATTGTGGAAAATACTCTCTGGATTGGTTGTGAGGAATGGGGACTAAAACAGATAAAAGCAGCTTTTCCTGAAGAGGAACTGTCTGTAAATATAGTAGCAGCTTGTGGAAATGGTTTATGAGAAGTAATTTTTTGCAAGACGCATGGGGTGGTATTTAAAAGCTGGAGTACTGGAGGTTTTGGTAATTCTTTAACTATTTGACCTGGACTAATGCAATGCAAGCTAATGCAAAAACCCGTGAAACAGATCTCTGTAGCAATTCACGTATATTTTCCTGAGAAATTTTGCACAAAATATAGTCTGGTTCTCTTCCAGTTAATGGAATACAACAGATTTTGCCTTTAGAGATTACCGCTGCCATCTCCTCCACATATGAGGAGATGGATTTTGGAGGCTGACTAGGAAGATGAATATATTGTAAGACAGTACAAGGCTCCTGGAATATTATATCTGTGGGGGAAAAGTTGGTTACAGCATAACACTTTCAGAGCAGATTTTGGGTCATATTTGGCAGTGCAACTGGCACAAATGGCATTGTGTACCTTTTCTAATGCTATTTTAGCCTCCTCAGTGAGGACCCTCTGGGAAGATAATTGGGGGTTCCCCATAAGAATTTTAAACAAGGGTTGAAGATCTCTGGTTGTTATGTGTAACCTGGGGCATATCCACTGGATATCAAAAGAAGCTTTTGAAAATCATTTAAGGTGTTTAGTAGTTGGTTATTAATTTTAAACTTTTGTGGAATTATCACCCATTATGAGATGCCCTAGATATTTGAATTTTTGTCCTCGTTGAATTTTTTCAGGGGCAAGTTTTAGATTGGTTGACTCTAAAATTTGTTTTATCTGTACAAAAGTTTGTTTAGTTGGACTGAGCTGGCATGTGCCAGCAAAATATCATCCATGTGATGGCATACAACAAGGGAAGGATTATCTCTTATTATAGGATAGATTGTTTGAAATACAAATGTTTGACAAATTGTGGGACTGTTTTTCATCCCTCGAGGAAGACCTTTCCATTGAAAACATAATGCTGGAATTTGATGATTAATAGAGGGAACAGTGAATGCAAATTTTTCTTTAGATCATCTAATGGAGTTGAGAAAAAGCAGTCTTAAATATCAATAATTATAATTTAAAAGTGTTTGAGAATCATATTTGGTGAAGGAATTCCTAGTTGTACTGGTCCCATTGTTTTATGACTGAATTACTGCTCTCAAATCTTGTATTACTCTCCAGTTTCCTGATTTTTTAGGAATTGCAAAAATGGGTGAATTCCTTTCACTACAACTGGGTTCAATGTTGCCTTGCTTCAGCTGTTCCTGAACTAAAATATGTACCTGTTCCAGCCTTTGACTTGTCAGGGGCCACTGACCCACCCAGATTGGCTGGTTAGTTATCCACTGTATAGGGATAGGTCCAGGTGGAGGAACCTCAATGACCCCCATTAAGGGTGCTCACTTGAGAGTACTAAGTTAAGCTGACTTAAAATGTCCCAGCCCCACAGACATCTCTTTATACCAGGTACCACATAAAACTGTGCATATCCTTGCTTTCCCTAAGAATCTGTGAAAGATTACCACTGTTGACTAATTCTGATTTTTCTATGAGATCTTCCTTTCCCAATCAGTTGTTATGGCGCATTCTTTGTAGGCGATTCTAGCAGATCACTCCTGTGTCTAACAGGCCTTCAAACACTCTTCCCTGAACAATCAAGGTTGCCAGCAGCTTGGTTTGCAGCCTTTCCACTTGGAAAGTTTCCATACTGGTACTGCTCCTTCCCCCCTCCAGAGTGGGAACACTAGCCAGTGATTCTAGACTCACAGGCAAAGCAATCAGCTGCACTAAAAGTTGATTTCTTGTAATCATGCTCCAATCCCATCCGGATAAAATGACCTTAATCTCATCCTGATAATCAGAACTAACAATGCTAGGATGTACTATTATTCCCTGAGCAGTAATGTTGTTTTTGCCAACAATGAATGCACAATATCCCGGGGAAACCAAATGAGACATTCTGAACAGCTTTTGGTGGCTCAACGGGAAATACTACAACTTCTTCAGCAGAGTTTAAGTTTTAAAAATAACCTCACTTTCTGCATTTAAAACAAGTGAAACCACAAGATTTAAACGCCATTGCCAGCAATTCTGCTTGATAAGTGGAAGTGCTAATATCTTGTGCTTTTTTAAATCCATTCATCAATACTAGTCTCCCTGTAGTTTCTTAAGACTGATTTTATTTCAGAATTGGCCCCATCATATGCCAGAGTACAGATTAAAGCATTTATGGCATCCTTATCTTGGGTTCTCTGTTCTACCGCTCTCCTAGCAAGAGAGTAAAATTCTGCAAAGTGTTCATTTGTGCCTTGAAGGAGCTCTTGAAGGGCTCTCTGTGGCTTGTCTTCATCTGGGATACATTGCCACGCCATAAGGGCACATTGTTTAACTTGGTCAAAGTATATCTGCTTCTTTAGTGGCTTGGCGGGAGAGGTCTGCCCATTTGCCTACCCCATGCAACATTTCCTGGGTGATGCTTGGATTATTGGTGATATTTTTTACAGCTTGTTCATCACAGCAGTAATGATAAGTGGCACACCATATTAGATATTGATGGTCAGACAGCACTGCCTTGCACAAGGCTTTCCAGTTCCATGGGATGAGGAACTGCCTAGACAAAGTTCTAATCAACATAAAGAGTGAAAAGTGCATTCATGCCATTATTAAGAACTGACTTCCGAACCTTGTGAAGAATATTATAATCCCAAGTTTCATGCCTGGCATGATTTTGACCGTGAGCATCTCTTTTCAGGGTCACAGGAAAAGCCTCAGCAAGGAAACCTGTCCCACTGAGAGATTTTCCTAACTGCAGCGTGGCTATGCTATCCAGTAATTTTGAATAATCTGCAGCCACAAAACTGAGTTTTGTTTTTGTTTCAGTATCATAATGTGGTGGTGGTGGTGGTGTGGGTGTTAAATTCTCAAATTTCCTTACAGCTGTCAGCGTCTGCTGTGTTGGCTGTAAGCACTTTTCTTCTTCCTGGGACAGTCCTGATCTCCGCGCCCCCCCCCACCCCCACTTATGCTGCGGGGGGGGGATTCCTGTTGGTGGGGTAGACAGCCTTTCCCTGTTTTATTAGCACAACAAAGCTCTTCCTCTCCTTCTCCATCTGAATCTAACTCCTGTAAGCACTGCAATATTATGGACCACATTGGAAAAAACAATGTTGGGACTGTGTTGTGACCTTCATCCAAACTGTCCCTAGCAGCTTTTCCTACATTTTCCCAGGTGCTAGAGTTCATGGTCCCATGCTTTCCTAGCTCTGGGCAGCACTGTAGGGCAAACTGCAGGCTATTTTTCACATCCTTTTGGGAATACCAGTGACCCTTGACTTTTAACATCTGCCATATCACCTCTACAAAATGTCATCTACCTTTTCCCCTTTAATTTCCCATACCTTCAGTTCTGAGAACCCTCTCGCATCTGGAAATTCTCAACTCTCTTCTCATTCAATGTTCACTGATGGCTATGGCCTTTACTTGCCTTTTATCTTTTCTTGTATAGAGTGATAGCTATAGATAAGAGTGAGCATGCTGTTGAAACTAATATTGGTCTAGGACAAGACCAAGCCCTGCATCACTGACATGAGGTCACTAAGTCCGATGGACCTGGACCAGTTTCTGGTGACCTCAAAGTCAGGTTAGTGGGCTGAGGGAGCTCAACGGCTCTCAGAAAGGAAAATATGAGTGGACAGGCAAAGTAGCAGAGAGAGATGAAGGGGCCCCATATTGGGTGCCAGATGTTGGTGGCCGGATGGATGCAAGGTATGAGAGAAGAATCACAAGAGAGATTACTCAGCCAAGACAGAGGGTCCAATGGAGTTTATGAACCAAAAGGTAACTTTATTACCAAAGGAAAGGGGTATTTATAGAGACACAGAGCAAAGGTCTGGTGAACTTCAAAGAAGACAAACACAAACCTGAGACACAGTTAACATTTTAAAGCCTAAGAGTAATTGAGGACTGGAGAGTATAGGCAGGTGATCATTATCTCTGATTAGAGAAGTCAGCAGAACCATTGCAAAAAAGGTCAATGCAATAATTCACCCCCACAGTTTGCTGGAGGCAGGGTTAATACAAAGTTTTCTTTCTCATTTGCAAATATTTTTCTGATTTGCAACTGGCACATAGCACGTGTTTGCTGGAAATACACCAAGAGAACACACAAATGTCCACACTGGAGTGTGGAAACTTCAGTAACAGAGCAAACCAGCAGCATGTGTGTTCTAATTCATATGTAGATAGATACACACACAAACAACATTTCATGCACACACAGATTTGTGCATAGCTCTTATATCTATAGCTCAATAAAAAATACAACCCAACCTCAACCTCACTTTATTATATAGGTAGGAACAAATCTAGACCAATCTATCAGAGCAGAGTAGAGTTTTCCGGATCGTAGACTTTGTGAGGTCTCCTGACGGTAACAGGTTTTACTGCATTTTTCTTTGTATTGAAATGTTTGATGGGTGGGTCATCAAGCAAGACCTTCAGAGAGCACCCAGGCTTCTTCTGGGCTCCGGCGTGGCTCACCCTGGAGGGTCCTTGATGTCCACCTGCATGTTATGGAGGTGCATAGCTATGTGTGTAGGTCTAAAGCACAGTAACCAGAGACACAGGACTTGTCTTATGATGTCCCAGTGCGCTTCAGGCTGCCTGGGAACTGGGAGCAAGTCTCCCTTATTTCTAGAGAAGTGTGGCCTTTTTGCCCATCTAAGGTATTAGAGTTTGCCCGAATGAATTAGGGGGAAGGTGGATGTGTGGACCAGAGATGTGAGGGTGGAAGGAAAGAAGCAGAGAGGGCCTTTGCCCAGTCTGACTCCTTGGTACTGCACTGTGATTGGAAGAGTCATTCAGAAGAGAGAAGATCCCGCTGGTTCCCAGATGATCCGTGTGGTGCTTAGGCAAAGTTTGCCGGCAATAAGGCTGTCCTGGATTTCAAGGAGCTTGTCAAAGCAGTTGGGCCTGATTCTGGGGCTTCAGGCATGTGCATCTCTCAGCCTAAGCCAATGTGGGAACAGCAGCCACCTCTGGTGCTACGGACCAGCCGTTCAAGAAAGACCGCTGAGTATGGGCTTCAGGCAGACAGGAAAAACTTCAGGCAGGCGAATGATCACAGACACGAATTTTGTGAGCGAGGAATCTGCTGCTTTTTTGTAGGTTTTTAGGCCACATTTTATATTGTTAAACAAGCTACTTTGACATTCCAAGGGGAGGGGCATCTAATGAGTAGTGGGTGCATTATCTCAGTGAGAGGCAGAAGTGACCGCGTGAGGGTAATTATCATGAGCGCGTGAGGACTATAACGTGAAAGACAGAAATTAATATCTTAAGAGAAAATAGATTATCATTAGATACTACTAAACATTCCTAAGCAATCATTTTTAGGGAATCAGGATAATAAAAGTTGGTTACAAGTCACCCAAGGTTATTACTTGACTGTAAAGCTTTATCTGGTTTATCAAGTTCTCCTTGCCTCGAGCTCCTTCCAGTATTTCAATGACTTTT
>PVHY01022096.1:0-22922 GCA_004024945.1 Uropsilus gracilis
AGTCACTCTGACTCCCCTCTTCGACTTGTTGGTCAATTAATCAATGTTTGGTCCATTTTTCTCTTCCTTAGTTCATAAGTGTCTTTTTCCTGTGTAGGACCGGAGTTCCTGTGACTTGTTAGTCGATGTTGCCTAAATTTCTAAGGGTAACTTTGAGGCCAGTAGCCACTCCAAGCTCATCTGCAACATCTTGTAGGGCTGGTGTGTGGCATTGTTCTCCAGGCTCCTTTACTATGGCACTTCCTGTGGTGAAGTTGAAATGTCCCTTACTCTAAACCCGTGTGGTCACTGTGACTCATGCCTCCTCATTCATGCTGGCTGCCTCCTCCATTCTGGTTTCTGTCCCACGGTGCTGCTTCTGAGCCTTATAGTTCTGGCCTCTGGCATGGGGAACCCAGTTCTCTGCCACTGGCATTAAAGGAGTTCCCTGGTGGGGACAGACTCCAGCAGGAGGTTTGTCCAGCTCCTCTCCATTCTCACGGTTTACAGTTCTGTCGTGGGGCTGCAGCCTCTTCTCTGTGGCTTTCCTCCCCGAATGGAAGAGGAGGGTGGTGGTATCTCTGGATCGGGGGCTTGGTTCTTTAATCCTCTTAACATTGTGGGTGAAGCTCTTTGCCAGGTTACTTCTGTGTCTATTCTCTCTCAGTCTTATCTCGTGGTTCTGATCTTGCTCAGTTTGGGTCCTACCCAGGTGATGGTTATGCCCAGGACCTTTGTTTGTTTATTTCTTTTCCTGTGTGTCTGCTACTGGATTGTTGGTTTTCTCATTCCTAGTGAGATCTGATAGAAGTAGGAGTCAACCAGAGGCCCTCCCCCACCAAGCTCATGCACCAGCAGGGGTGCTGCCCCACCCCCGGGACACCTATGGAGCTAAAGGCAACCCTCCCTCAGCCAGAAATCCAGGTGGGATGCCTATTCCCTCCCCTGACAAGGGCCTGGACCAAGGCAGGGACACTGTGGGAGCCTCTCCTATTCACAGGTTTGTCAGCAGGGGGTATATATTTATTATCTTATCTACCAAAAATGTAAAAGAAAATCATTTCTATAGTACTTGTTTAAATATTTTATTGTCTGATCATATGTATTTAAATCTATAGAGATAAATATGAATATTTACACGTCTATAATACTTCTTCGCTTAGAATTAATTTTATAGTGTTCCATACATTTTCTTCTTTCTTTTAATGTTTGTGCAATCATTCTCTTTGTCTAATCATTCTACATGTATAACTATATAATAATTATTAAAACAGACTGTGCTTTCTTTTTTTTTTTGAGACTAGTTCTTGCTATTTTTGCCCGTGGAACCACAGGCTCTCGTTGCCCGTGATACCACAGACTCAAGCAATCCCCAGTCTCAGTTTCTCAGTTAGCTGGGATTACAGGCACACGCCTCCACGCCCAGCTGTTTTTTTTTTTTTGGAACTAGGTCTCGCTACAGGCCACAGGTGGGACTCGAACCGTGATCCCTAGGCCCAGCCACTTCATAGGCTGAAGCTTACAGGCACGAGCCACCATGCCCAGCCTAAAACAGACTGTATTTTCATCTGTAGGTAGATGGGCAATGCATTTCTTGTATCACTAATATGTCACTCCCTGTACTTTATAGCATGTTTCTTACACTGTGGTTGTGCCTTGAACTGCATTTATCCACTTAAATGCAGTTTTTTTCAATCCATGGTTTCTACATTTATGGATTAACCAACTTTGGATGTTGGTTGGTTAAATTTGAGGAGGCAGAACCCGCAACTCTGGGGGGCCAACTGTACCGGACTTGAGCATCCTAAACTCTTGGCATCTTTTGGAGATCTTGAAATCAATCTCTGTGCATAGTTTCAAGTTATAAATGAATTTTCAGCTGTGTGGAGGTGGGCTCCCTAGTGCCTGTGATTTTCAAGGATCAGCTGTATGTGTTTGGTGTTACTAAGCTCGTATCACCTCGATAGCTTGCCTTGTGAGTGGGTTACTTCTTTCAGCTATTATGAGCAATCGTCTTTTGGCAGTGCCTGATGGCCAATAGCTGCCAGAGTTTGTGATCAGGGTGTTCCACTATGTGGGGGTAGTGATGGTGATCCTTGGTTTTCTCATCTGTAAAATGGTCCCAAGAGTTAAGGCTATCATTATTTCATACTCACTTTATAGGGGAAAACCTCAATTTCCCCTAAAAGTACTTGGTCCTAAGTGCATATATATATATATATATATATATATATATATATATATATATACACACATATATAGTAAACTAAGACAGTCATCATTTATCTTTGTTCTTTTGAGACTAGGTCTTGCTATTTTTGCCTGTGGAACCACAGGCTCTCGTTGCCCCGGGTACCACAGACTCAAGCAATCCCCAGCCTCAGCTTCCCAGGTAGCTGGGATTACAGGCACGCACCACCACGTCCAGCTATTTTTTGGGGGACTAGGTCTTGCTATGTGCCCCTGGCAGGACTCAAACCATGATTCCTGGCCCTGGCTGTGGCTTCCTAAGCTGCTGCCTACAGGCATGCGCCACCATGCCTGGCCTCATCATTTATCTTTTCTCATACTTTCATACCATGAATTCATGGGGAATGTCCAGCAGCTCAATCTCCTTTCTATGGGTTCTCACAAAGTGTGTTTCTCTGGCTGAAGCAGGCTGGTACTTCAGTTGGCCCTAGTACTTTTCTCTTTGACTTTCTTTCCTGATCATTTTCTTCCACTCATTTCAGGAAGCTGTCTCAGCTCTGAGTGCGTAATATGCTCAATATCAGCATTTATTCTCTTGGCAAGGAACTTTTGCCCTTCACTTGTTTATTTACAACAATGCCAACTGCCTACTGGCTAACATAGACATTTCCAGTTTTGCCTTTGCATTCCTGTTTGAATGTGTTTGTGGGGCATTCCTGTTTGAACGTGCCCATCCCCTTCATGTCTATAACATCAGCTTTCTTGTAAAGTCACGTGTGTGTAACCAAAGGAACAACTCCATGTTTTCTGAAAAACCTGGAGAAGATACAGTGGGTGCCTCTCCTTTTTCCCTTTGTGTTGGTCATTTTGGTGACTTACTGGGAGATGGTGGTTCCACCAACAGTCAAATACTCTTTTGAAGCCCCTTCTGTGACCGGGCACGGTGGCTTGTGACTGTAAGCTTCAGCCTATGAAGTGGCCGGGGCTAGGGATTGTGGTTCGAGTCCCGCCTGGGTCCTGTAGCGAGACCTAGTTCCAAAAAAATAGCTGGGCGTGGTGGCGCGCACCTGTAATCCCAGCTACCGGGGAGGCTGAGGCTGGGGATCGCTTGAGTCTGTGGTACCCCGGGCAACATGAGCCTGTCATTCCACAGGCAAAAATAGTGAGACCTAGTCTCAAAAAAAAAAAGAAGCCCCTTCTGTTGCTCTCATTTTCACTCTCTCAGTGTAGACAAGGGGACAAGTTTTTGGCATTCAGAGAAAGAGCTAGGCCAGCTTCCAGAGGTACCCAAAGCTTGATGGACACAGAGAGTTCTTGCCCATTGGGTTTCTCTGCTCAGCACCCAGCCCTGCTGGCTGCTGCCGAACGACTTGGGCAGTGAGCAACCAGGAACCTCATAATCCCCCTGGGTCAGTAAAGAAAATGACAGTCTCTGTGCCTGGTCGTTGTGAGGCTTAACAAGCTAAAGATTTAGCTGCATGTGGGTACGGCAAGTCTGCAGGCCTTTGTGATTCTTTTTTTTTTGAGACTAGGTCTTGCTATTTTTGCCAGTGGAACCGCAGACTCAAGCAATCCCCAGCCTCAGCTTTCCAGGTAGCTGGGATTATAGGCGCATACCACTGCATCCAGCTATTTTTTTTGGGACTAGGTCTTGCTGTGTTGCCCTAAGTGGGACTCGAACCACGATCCCTTAGTGGCTAGTGTAATTAATTACACTATCGTCACCATTACCTGCTACTCTAACTTGCAGTCTTTGCCAGAATCTTACTCTTTGAATCTTACTCTTACTCTTTGTCCTGAGGGTGAAATGAGGTCATGTATGACGGCTGCAGATTGGAAAGCCTTGAACTTGTTGAAACGGGACCCCTGACCTGCTCTGAGTTTCAAAATCATCTGAGAATTGGAAAGCAGAGTACAGCAGGTCCTGAAATAATGTTTCCTTTAGCACAATTAATTAATTTTGTCGGGGCCACTGTCTGTGGGTCTATACATTCTCCCCACCCCCCCCACCCCACACCACTCCCCAGTCCCATCATCTTCCCAATGCTGTCTATGTGAATGTCCTCTTACATTTCAAAGATGTGGATATAAGGTTGTTGTTCGACCTCAGTTGTCCCAGTCTGAATGTGTGTGTGTATATTTTTGTGTCCAGGGTGGGTTTCCACCTGGTGCTTTAGCTGCCAGAATAGGCTTTGGCCTCTGGAATAAGCAGGTTGGGATATGAATGAATGAATAAATATATTGTAAGTTTTTTTCTTTTTTTGGGGACTAGGTCTCACTATTTTTGCCTGTGGAACTGCAGACTCACGTTGCCTGGGTTACCACAGACTCGAGCAGTCCTCAGCCTCAGCTTCCTAAGTAGCTGGGATTACAGGTGCGCGCCACCACCCCAAGCTATTTTTTTTTGGGACTAGGTCTCTCTATGTGCCCCCGGTGGGACTCAAACTGCATCCCTGGCCCCGGCTGCGGCTTCCTAGGCTGCTGCTCACAAGCATGTGCCACCATGCCCAGCCTATTGTGAGTTTTTATTCAGAAGCTTTTTTGCGACCAGAAACATTCTGTAGGAATTTTTTCCCCCACCACCATCCTTTACATTCCCTTGTTCCTTTTTCCCCTTGTTCCTCCCTCCTAATCTCACAGCCTTCATTATGTTTGATGATGTCTGCTAGTTTTTATAAATATTTTACTTTGTTAAATCACTCATATAAGTGTCTGGTATTTGTCATAGCCATTTCTGACTTGTTCTGCTACACAAAATTCCTTTGAACTCTTTCCATTTTGTTGTAATGATACATTTCATCTTTCCTGATACTTGAATATAACATAATATGGATATATCACATTTTCTCAATCCAATTCTCCATTAATGGGAATTTTGGTTATTTCCATGTCTTCTTAGCTGTTAGGAATACAGCTGCAGTAAACATTGTAAAGGATATAGTTTTTTTATGTTGACAGTTTCATGGTTTTTTTTTTGTTTTGTTTTGTTTTGTTTTTGAGACTAGGTCTTGCTATTTTTGCCCATGGAACCGCAGGCTCTCGTTGCCTGGGGTACCACAGATTCAGGCAATCCCCAGCCTCAGCTTCCCAGGTCGCTGGGATTATAGGCATGCACCACCACACCCAGCTATTTTTTTTGGAACTAGGTCTCACTACCGGCCCCAGGCGGGACTCAAACCACGATCCCTAGCCCCAGCCGCTTCATAGGCTGAAGCTACAGGCATGAGCCACCGTGCCCGGCCAGTTTCATGCTTTTTTCCATTTATGTCCAAGAGTGGGATTACTGGGTTGTATGGTATTTCCATATTTAGTTTTTTGAGATGAATCCAGGTAACTTTCCATGACGGCCTCACCAGTTTATCTTCCCACCAATAGTGTGATAGGATTCCTTTTTCTCTGCAGCCTCTCTAACACTTGTTGGTATCCTTTTAAAAAAAATATTTGCTATTCCTATGGATGTGAGATGGTAGCTCATTGTGATTTTAATCTGCATTTCCCTTGTGGGGAATGACAATGAATGATTTTTCATGTCTATCAACCTTCTGGATATCCTCTCTGGTGAACTGTTTGTTCATATCTGTTGCTATATTGTTATTTTCTATTGTTTAATTGTTTAAGTTTTTGTATATCTTGGATATTAACATCTTATTTATATACTGTATGACTGTATGACTATTTTCTCCCATTCAGTAAGATGTCTTTTAATCTTATATATTTTTTGTTCTTTTTAACTTGAGGTGATCCTGATTGTTTATTTTTGCTTTTATTTACCTTGTCCTAAGAGTTGAGTCTCCAAAAACTTCTTTATTGTGATATATTACAACATATCACCAATATTTCTTCAATATAATTTATTGTTGTAGGTCTTATATCTAGATTTTTATTTCATTTGGAATTAATTTTTGTGTATGGGGTTAAGTAATCCAACTTCGTTCTTATTTATTTTTCCAACACTGTTTATTTTTATTTATTTTTTTGAGACTAGGTGTTGCTATTTTTGCCTGTGGAATCGCAGGTTCACGTTGCCCGGGGTACCATGGACTCAAGCAATCCCCAGCCTCAGCTTCCCAGGTAGCTGGGATTACAAACATGCGCCACCATGCCCAGCTATTTTTTGGGGCACTAGGTCTCGCTATGTGCCCCCCGCAGGACTCGAACCGTGATCCCTGGCCCCGGCCGCAGCTTCCTAGGCTGCTGCTTACAGGCATGCACCACCATACCCGGCCCCCAATACTGTTTGTTAAAGTAACTTTTCTTTCTTATTACATAGTCCTAGCTGCTTTATTATAGATAGGTTCTGATATGTACATGGATTTATTTCTGAGATTTAAAAATTTTATATATATATATTTATATATATAATATATATATATTATATATATATATATATCATTGTATTCCATCATTGTATTCCACCGGGCACTGTGGCTCATGCCTGTAAGCTTCAGCCTATGAAGCAGCCGGGGCTAGGGATCGCGGTTCGAGTCCTGTGTGGGGCCTATAGCGAGACCTAGTTCCTAAAAATAGCTGGGTGTGGTAGCACGCATCTGTAATCCCAGTTACTTGGGAAGCTGAGGCTGGGGATTGCTTGAGTCTGTGGTACCCTGGGCAGCATGAGCCTTCGGTTCCACAGGCAAAAATAGTGAGACCTAGTCTCAAACAAAACAAAACAAAACAACAAAAAAATGAAAAAGAAGAAGAAGAAGAACAACAACAACGAATGTAGCGCATTCTGACACCCTGGAGACTTCTGTTTCTCCAGGAGCACCTGAGGCCTCAGCTTTAGCCTATGGAAACTTGGCAAAGAGAAAACTTCAAATTTTTATGGGGGATAAGGACTACCCCTTTCAAATTCCTTTTTATTATGACTTCTTCGCCTGCACGCAGTAGCTGCTGGGAGATCAAATCTTAGTGACCAGGATAAACATAGAGGTTTATTTACAGATATGGGAAGAACAAACTAAGAGTCCATGCCCTCACAAGTGTTCCAAATGGAATAGAGCCCCACTTCCGCTCCTCAAGGAGCTTTGTGGGGTTTACCTCAGTCTTAAGGTACTTCTGGTTGAAAATGCCAGGTTGTGTCCTTGACTCCTGATCCTCTGTCAGTTGGCACCAGATGAATCCAACCAACACAGATGGGTCTCAGGCAGGTGTCTCCGAGGCAGGCCTATCTGAGTTTCACTGTGGCTCCGCACTTCACCAGGGTCACCTCTCCTCCATCTTCACATGGCTCTAGATCCTCAGGAACCCGAGTGCCGGGGAGGTGAGGAAGCTCTAAAGGACTCAGCTTCTGGGTCCTTCTCCTCCTGAGGCAGAAAACCTCTGTGCTTGATGCCAATTTCCAGGCTCTTGTTCTCACTCTGCTCTCCATGCTCCTCTCCAAAAGCATATCTCTATCTCTTTCTGCCCCCTTCCTCTCTTTTTTATACGTTTCTTTGCTCCCCTCCCCTCATCAACCTGAGGCCCCCAATTTACAACGACACCCCTGGTGGTCTGTACTTCCCTTTTCCCACTGAGTCTTGGGAGTCACCACCTCAGGACCCTTCATTAGCATAATCACCAAGTCTGTCCAGATAATCACTTTACAGTAAAAAGGGGAAGTGGCCTTATCTGGTCTCAGGCTCATCTTAGTCTCTGTGTCTTTCAGATGCAGGTGATAGCAATGCCCACATTTCTTTCTCAGTGAAAGGAATTGGGTCCCAGTGAAAGGAATTGGGTCCATATTGGGTCCCTGGCTTCAAAATGAGAAGCATTCTTTGTCATGGTTGAGTGATACAATTTCCTTCCCTTCTCATGGTTCTCAGACTTGTCCTTTACCTTCCGGAGAAAGGCAATGGGATCACAAGGAATGAGCCAAGCAGGGGTGAGTGCCAGGAACTGGAGTTGGGTCATCATAGGGATGAACAGGTCACTTGTAGGGCTCTAGTACCTGCATTCAGCCCCTTTGTTACACAGTGGGCAAGTTCTTTTAACCTCACTGCACTTTCCAATAATGTGCTAACCGCAGAGCTCACCTCACCAACCTGCTGTGAGAATAGTCACTATGAAGAACTCATTCAGTGACTGCATCATGGAGGCTCAGTAAGCATGGACTGAATGTTGAAATTAGGTAACTTCTCTGTACCTCGAAGAGTCCTGTTCACTTGCAGAATGTTCTGATTGTCAAATGAAAGTTATTTGCTGTCTCTAGTCCCCCATTCCATGGAGAGCTCCCCAGAAGAAAATGGCTTCCAAAATTAAATGTTCAGCACTCCTGGTAACCAGATCCAAGCTTCAGCGGTTCAGGCGCTAGCTACTAGCACCTCTGCAAACTTATCAAGAGCACTTGGCGCCGTAGGACCCCTTGTGGGCAGTCTTGTCATCACGCCTGAGTCCCTTACACCTCATCTCAAATAGCCTGGGGTGCGCTGGACTGAGATCCATTGCCCTGTTGGACCTTGGGTCTCAATTTCTTCACTGTTGTTTGTCCTTTGGGCGCCAGTATTTGACTGTTTCTTGAATTTTATAAAGTTTATTTTGGAAGTATGGGGGATCAGATGTGGTCAGTGGAGAGGCTAGTTTGAAGATACTAGGGTTCAGTATGTAATGCCAGTATTAGTGGCATTGTCTGGGGGCCATGTGTTTGAAGGCTCTGTTCTTACTCTCTGCAATCTCTTCATCCCCTATGGTGCATCCATTAATAAAAAAAGAGGGAATTTATGGCTCCCCTATCTCTGTAATGGCCGTGACAGGGCTTTTTTCAAGATCTTCACATAGCTCCCTCCGTGGTAGCTAGTGGCAGGGCACCTACATCTCTCAGCCCCACCTCTCTCTTCAGGCTCCGCCCCCATGTTTGGCTGGCCAATCTGTGAGTCCACGCTGAGTTGCACACTGGTTCTGTTTCTTAGTCCTGCTTTTATGCAGTGTTTCCCTAGTAACAGGCTATGAACTGTGCCAGGTGGTGCGAGAACTTCAAAAGTGGAAGTCGTCTCAAGCTGGTCACCCTCAGCAGGTACCCTGGGGAGCATGCTGAGAGGCTACAACTGGGAGGAAACAAGTCCTTCAGAGACCAGCCCTCCTTGCTTATGAGGGAAAGTTTGGCCCCAGTTGTCCACTTCTGTCATCTTTTCTAGCTGTTTTTTCAAATTTCATTTTAATTTTGGATGTTAAATTATTGTTCTTCCATATGTGCACATGTTCCATTCACCCTCCATCAAACCACTCATGCCAATAGCCCTTTCTCCATATCCTCTGCTCCCTGATTTGTTGCCTCTGCAATCATTATGTTCTTTCACTAAATTCAAGATTTATTGTTAGTATATTTTGCCCGAGTATACTTATTAGTTATTTATAGTCCACAGTAGAGTGAAACGAACAAATATGTCTCTATTTGACTAAACTTGTCATAATAACCTTGAGTCTATTCACTTTGTCCCAAATGACACTATTTCATCTTCTTCACAACTGTATATTTCATAGTATACACACACGCATATACACGAATGGAGCAAAATATTACATGCCATGGAGGATACTTTTTTTTTAGACTAGGTATCACTATGTTGCCTGGGGTAGTCTGGATTCCACGAACTCAAGTGATCCCCAGCCTCAGCCTCCCAGGTAGCTGGGATTACAGGTGAGCGCCACCACGCCCAGTTATTTTTTTGAGACTAGGTTTCACTGTGTTGCCCGGGATAGCCTCGAACCCGCGAACTCAAGTGATTCCTAGCCTTGGCCTCCCGAGGCTGGAATTAAAGGCATGTGCCATCACACCCAGCCCGTAATGGAGGAGGCTTTGTAGCCATTTTTTACACAACATTATTCTGGTAACAGAAACTGATATGCTTTTATAGAAATTTTCATGTTTCATGGAGCTATTTTTCATCTATGAAACAGAGATAGAGATGATGCTTTGATATTATGGGCTTAGGGAGCAAGAACACTAATTTATTGTTGGTCAAAGTATAAATTGATAGCAACATATTTGGAAGCCTCTCTTGTCCATGTGTCAAAATTCTTATACTGAGCAGCTTTCCTGACCACCGTGACTCTGCAGGGAGAAGGTCCCTCTGCAGGGCAGCAGCAGCCCGTCTGCCACCTGTGCCTGTGCAGGTGCTACTCATCACCTGCTTTCTCCCTCTGCAGCGAAGCAGTCTTTCCGCCCAACTGTACCTATGCAGCCTCTCTTAACAAAACCTGTCGCTTTTAGGGCAGCTTTTTCTGCCCACTTGTGTCTATGCAAGTGTTCTTCTTTATTCTTTATTCTCTTTTATAATAAACCCACATGTGCATGTATCACTTTTATAATAAACCTTTTAAATATATATAAGAAAAAATTCTTACACTGACCCAATAATTCCACTACTAAAAAGGTACCCTAAAGGCCTGATAGCAAAGATTCACAAAGAACTCGCACAACAAAAACAAAGGAAAAAAACCCAGTCAAAAAATGAGGAGAAGCACTTAAAAGAAACTTCGTCAAAGAGGGAATATAACTGGTTGATAGACATGAAAAAATACCCACACCACTTATCATCAGGGAAATGCATATCAAAACCACAATGAGATATCATCTTATACCAGTAAGAATGGCCCATATTTAAAAAATGGGCAACAATAAGTGCTGGCGTGGATGTGGATAAAAAGGTACTTGGAATGCAAACTGGTCCAGCCATTATGGATAGCTGAGTGGAGAATCCTCAAACAACTGAAAATGGAACTACCATTTGATCCAGCTATCCCACTTCTGGGAATCTATCCAAAGGCACAAAAACACCAACTCAAATGGGCATGTTTATGTTTATGTTTATGGCATGTTTATGGCATCACTACTCACAATAGCCTGGACATGGAAACAACCCAAATGCCCCGAAACAGATAAGTGTATCAGAAAGTTGTGGCATATATACACAATAGAATATTATGCACCACTCAAAAAAGTCAAGTTTGATACATTTATGATAACATGGATAGACGTAGAAGGAATCATGCTTGCAGAAATAAAACAGAAAGATAAATACTGGGGCCAGGCATGGTGGCTCGTGCCTGTATGCTTCAGCCTATGAAGCGGCCAGGTCTAGGAATCGTGGTTCGAGTCCCGCCTGGGGCCCGTAGTGAGACCTAGTCCCAAAACAATAGCTGGACGTGGTGGTGCGTGCCTGTAATCCCAGCTACCTGGGAAGCTGAGGCTGGGGATTGCTTGAGTCTGTGGTACCTGGGGCAACGAGAGCCTGCGGTTCCACGAGACCTAGTCTCAAAAAAAAAAAAAAATACTGGATGGTCTCACCTATGTGTGGGATATGGGGAAAACAAACAAAAGGACAAGAAAAATTTAAAACCAACTGTTAGCAGAATGAAAGCATAGAACAAGAAAGGGGAAGAGTGGTAAAATCGGGGGAAGGATGGGTACAGGAGAGTAAGATGATGGTTCATGGGTGATAAAGTGGTGGGAGAACCTCAGGGTAAATAATGATGTAATATATATATATATGCAATTAATTTGAAAAATAAAATTACATAAAAAATGTGCCTTAAAAACAATTAAGGACATTCCCAGAGATTTATTGACAAGAGTAACCAGTATTTCAAAATGAAATCGGGTCAAAAAGGAGGCAAAAGCCTCCAACTTACAAGCCACAGGTCCACACCACCCGCATGTAGCAGTTGCCCTCAAAATGCAGTTTAACAAGGAATTTTATTAACAAGGAAGGTTAATCAAGAAAACTATTAACAAGAAAAGTTAGCCAAGAAAACAAAAAGTTTCTTTTTAAAGCCACAAATGGCCAGTTATCTTATTGCAGTCACCCTTTAGTCCAACAGTCCTAAACACAGTCCAAGATAATGCCCCTTTGCCCCTTCAAGCATCAGAAGCAGGCACTTGAGGGCCTCTCCAGGTTGCACATTGGCTCAGCACTTTTTCCGGGTTGCCACTCCTTCACCCTCACGTGGCTTCTGACCCTTCCGGGCCTGATGCTGGAAGAGTCCCGGAGGCTCCACTCCTGTGTCCTTCTTCAGGTGCTAAAACCAATTAGTTCCCAGCTTCACATGGTCCTACCCCTCTTCTTCTCTCTGCTTCTGGAGCAAATCCTCCCCAGCTACCTCCTCTGGCAGTTTTCAACCCCAAGGGGGAGGGGGAGGGGGAAGGGAGGGACCAAATGCCACAACCCAAGGGTGGGGGAGGGGCACTCAGTTTCATTCCCCCATCTTTGTTTTTAAACCCAACATATCTATGTTGGTCCAAAATACTCCTATACCTTCATTATCTCCACATATAACAACATTTTATCAAACATGTCATTGCATTAATACCAGCTACAGCAGTTATCAAAGCATATATCCATTATGCAATACAATCAGGCAAAGCATCCAAATACAGAATCAACAGGTTACAGCACCTTCAAGCAAGTATCCAGCAATTAGTAAGTATCCAAGAGGGAAAAAAAAAAAAAAGCCAAGCTATTTAATTCTTGTGGAACTCCAGAGGGTTCCCAATCTTATTTAGATGATTGTAGCTACGTGAACATTCAATCCATACTGAACAGTCTATTGCTTTTTTTCTGAACTTCCAAACTCTTTCTAAATCTGGCTTCTGGAGTACATACTGAATTTGCTCTGATAGCTTGATACCAGACTTTTCCACCTTTCTTTTTTACCAACCAGTGTACATACTGACATAGGCAAGTAGTTTTCTATGAATACATACCCAAAATGCATACAGAGTTTTTCACTGCATAGCCACAGAATCCAAAGTAATTGGAACATTGCAAAATTCACCCATTTTGAACACATGACTACAATCCAAAGTAATAGGCACATTACAAGGTTTGTCCATTTTAAGCCCATGACTACCTTTTTACTAAAGTATTTTAAACCAATATCTTACAACTGCTCTCCGCTATAAGGTAACCAATGCAAGGTAAATTATCCTTGGGCTGGTCAACCACGGGTGATATGTCCTGGCAGAGTCATCAACTGAAATCGGGTCGAAAAGGAGGCAAAAGCCTCCGACTTACAAGCCACAGATCCGCTTCACCCGTGCATAGCAGTTGCCACTCAAAATGCATTTTAACAAGAGATTTTATTAACAAGGGAGTTCAACAGAGAAAACGAAAAGTCCTTTAAGACACAAGTGGCCAGTCATCTTACTCCAGTCACCATTCTCAGTCCCAAAGGTCCCAAAGACACAGTCCAAGATAGTGCCCCTTTGCCTCTTCAAGCCTGAGGGGTAGGCACTTCTGCAAAGTCCAGTTCTTTCTCAGGCGTCATCTCTTTTCCTTTTTTTCTCTCCAGTATTCTGCGCTGCACTTCTTCAAGGTGCTTCAAACTTCCACAATTGCTGATGCACAAATCAGCTTTCCAAATTCCTGGGCATCTCAGGTACCAGATTTCCATGTCACCTTGCTGTGTTGTCACACTCTCCACGCTTTCCACTCTTCTGCCGGTCACCATGGCTCCTTGTCACCTCCAGCTCACTCTTCCAGGGCGCTTCTGCCCCTTCAGAGTGCGATGCTCCAAGAGCCCCTGCAAGGTTCCTTCTCCAGGTGCCAAAATCTCTCAGCTCCCAGCTTCTTGTGATCCTGCTCCTCCTCTCTCTGCTTCTTATGAAAATTCTTTCCCAGTGGCTTCCTCCAGCAGTTTTTAACTGTCAGGAGTTTTCAACTGCCACGCCCCCAAGGGGGAAGGGCAGGGGAAGGGGCCAACTGCCACAACCCAAGGGTTGACAACAGCATCTGTTATGTGGAAAGCTTAGCCATGTGCCAGCAAATAGGTTTCTGATGAGGGCTGGGAACCCCAGTTCCAAGGTTATGTTCCATCCAATTGCTCAGAGTTCAACTGTGGCTATTTGATCACTCACCCAGCTCCTGGCGGAGCAGATATCCAGTCTTGAAGAACTGGAGACAAGGATAGGACCCAGCCAGGCATGTGGTTTTGGGGGCTCCAGCATCGATGCAGAACTGTCATAGAAAGTGAACAGCATTGTCACGGAAGCTACAGAAACACACCACAGTGATTTCACAAGCCTGTGCCCATGTTATCAGTGAGTGAGGTTGACAAAGCACTGACCCATGTTTGGGGATCAGCTGAGTTGATACCCAAGATGGAGCAAGATGGAAAGTAGTTATCAAAACCCAGAGGAGCACACTGCTGAGAGGTATTCCAAGTAAAAATGAGAGAGAGAGAGAACACACCATGGGCACCTGTATTACCGTATTGTCATAAGTTCTTCAAAGATATTAACTCATTTAAGATTCATAAAAGCCAGGGGGGAGGTGCTCCCTTATGATTCCATAGAATAGAGGAACAAGAGCAGAGTGGCACAGTTTGCTTGTGGCAGAGCTGATACATGAATGCAGGACTTGTCACTCAGGTTCCACGTGCTCAGTCACTAAGGTTTGGATCCCAGCTGGCTCCTAGGTCCACTCCATTGGTTTTCAGTCTGGCTCTCAAATGCCTTCTCTGCTTTGGGGACAGCTGGGAGTAAGCGAATTGTCCTAGCTGATCCGAAATGCAGGTTTTCATTGTTGTCAATACCCTAGTTTAGGCAGCACTGAAGCAAATGATGACCTTGGAGAAATGGGAGCTGCAGATGTCTTCCCAGTCTGTCATCTTATCGTGGGACTGGGGGTACCGGGCACATTGGGCTGTCACTGAGTATTCATTTTCTTCTTTACCTAGACCATAGGTACTTTGCTGTTTATCCATGCAATTCACAAGTCACTTTGGGGCCTATTGACCAAATACACTTTGCTCTCCCTACACATGGAGAACAGTGCAATGCCAACACCTGATGCAATGCGGTGATGTCTATGGGTTCCCAAAAAACACAGGGCAGTGCCCCAGCTCATAGTGGTTTACTTGCTTTTGTTATGAACTGAGAGGCCTGGAAGCCCTCACCAGGACAGTCTTATAGGAATGTTTGCTGATGCTAAGATCTTGTGCTCATGAGTTTTTTTTTTTTTTTTAATTGTCTTTTGCTGAGTACCAGATCCAACCCCCTCCCCCTGGCTTTGATTTGGTCTTTTGTTGGACATGCAGCTTCTAGATTTTTGTCTTAAAATGTGTTTTTGGGCAATTATGGTATGAAAACAGAAACCATCTAAGAAAGACAAGACTGACTAGTCTGGTTAAACTATTACAGTAACCAACCAGCAACACTGAAATGAAAAGGTGAAGCTATATTTTGGGGGATTTGACACAGAATTGTTTCACAAGGATGTCCCAAGGCCAAGGGCATTGACATAAGCCTCATGAGTCTCTCTGTAAAGTGTGTGAACTTATTCATATGCCTGTGAAACATTTATGAATATCTAGTGCATTTTGCAAATACAAAATTAACCGCCAAGAGATTGAATTTGCCTGTGTGATATTTTAGGACTTTTTCTACTGTGTGGACTGGATAAGTAAGCCAGAAATGTGCTAATAAAAATGTGGAGCTAATTAAATGTAAAGTATAGCATCATGCCCATTTTTTCCCAGGGTCGTTAGGATGGTTGCCATTTCAGATGACAAAGTAAAGGCCCAAGCTTGGGGGCTCTGTCTAACCAGGAGGCACCAGGATGGTTGTGGTTGGGGTATAAAACCATGCTGACAGTCTTGATCCCCCCCTGAATTTAGTGTCCTATCATCAGGGGGTCAACATCAAAAAGCCTGTTTGAATAGATGACCTCTTGGCTGAGGCTGAATCTTAAGTACCCATGAGGAAGACACTGGCAAAGGCCATGAAGAGACAATGTTCAAGACCATGCAAAATTGGTCCTCTTAGGACATAGCACAAATGTGGTAAAATGACAAGAGCAAAGAAATGACTTAAATTGAGGGTAAAGTCAAATCCTATGTGGGTCAGGGAGATATGCACATGTTGTGGCCAATGGTTAGTACCCTTGAAATGCACACAGGATGCTTAAGACAATGATGTGTTCTAATGCATAGATAAGTTTTTTTTTTTTTATTTCAGACTTCAGTGTGTTTTACTGGAGCAATTTCAGTAAAGGAAGCTTTTATTTACAGAATTTAATGTGTGTGGGGACTCTCCAACCCACTTGGACCCCCGTGAAGATCACTATTTCTTATTTTCAGTTTGCATACAAAATTTTTTGTTCATTTCATGCTCATAAAAATCTCAGTACTGTAATGACAAATCCTTGTGTACCTATCCCATAATTAAATATAAAACCACTTAAAAAACATAATTTAGATCAGTTTAATCCTGAAATGTAATCCAATGAGTCTAAAAATGAAACATTTTAGCTCCTGTACCAAATAGTAAAATACTTGAAGGCCTTCAGGGTCCTGTGACTGATTTACATCAACAGAAGAAACTTTTTTTTTTGGGGGGGGGGCTAGTTCTCACTATTTTTGCCCGTGGAACCACAGGCTCACATTGCCCGGGGTACCACAGACTCAAGCAATCCCCAGCCTCAGCTTCTCAGGTAGCTGGGATTACAGACGCGCGCCACCACGCCCAGCTATTTTTTTGGAACTAGATCTTGCTACGGGCCCCAGGTGGGACTCGAACCGCGATCCTAGCCCCGGGCGCTTCATAGGCTGAAGCTTACAGGCACGAGTCACCGTGCCCGGCCATAGGAACCTATTTTTGTAAAACAAAGGTGTTTATCTCCAATGACAATTTCAGGTTCCTATCGGCCAACCCTGATGGGGGAGCCCACAAAACCTCATTTCTTTTGTAATTTCACTGTCATCATTGATTCTCTTCAGATTGTCTGTTAACGCTCATGTGTACACAAGCCTCTTCTCATTACTGATGCCGGGAAGAAGCAGGCAGCAGCCATGGTGCTCTCACTGAAATAGTTCAATCAGCCGTGGAAGTGAAGGATGTGAGTTATACTCTAAGGTGGGGCACTCAGGGTGGATGTAAGTCAGGGTTGGATAAAGCTGAAAAGAAGGGTGCACTCCAGTTTCCAAAAAGAACTTCTCCAATGTCTGAGAGAACTACTCCAGCCTCTGAGAAGAAATGTTTGAGGGAAATATTTCTGCCCTGAGGGAAGAGGTCTCTATTCCCAACCTCTGAAGAAGAAACAGGAACCAGCAGCTGTATCCAGCAGATGACCTCTGAGGAAGAGAAGCTGAGATCTTTGCAGAGAGTGGGCCTCCAGTCCTGTCTCTAATATTGCCTGACAAGAGCACCAAAGGCCCTGGGCCTGGGCTGATTTTTGATAGTGCGCTCTCGTGATCACTCCTCAGCATTGCTACCACCCTGCAGTCCTGCTGACAGGTCACCAGCACTCCACTTGTCTGATGGGCACTGGCTGGGTGAGGTAGCTGGCCCCTCATGGCTACATTAAGTAAGCTCTTTGTTTTCCCTTGTAAAATAAACCTCATGGTTGTTGAAGCTTGAGGTCTCTTGCAATTGTGCACACTGGTAGAATAACCCACAGACTGTGACATGTATTGGGCACTGTCCCTTGATTCAGCTGTAGCCCTTGTTTTTATCTCCCAGCTTAATTTTGGTGCTCTGTTGGTACCTGGTTTTATCATGACATCATTTTTTATAATTGTTGTTGTTGGCATATCTGAGTTTTCCATTCAGTGGAAACGCAAATTCCAGAAACTTGTGTACCCACTTGCTGAGTAGAACTTGGCAGTGCAGGTAGAAATCATGGACTGTGGTCATTTTTGCCAAAGGGAAATCACATTATTTTAATGATGAGCAACATGATAACAAATGGATAGAACTTCTTGTAGATTTCTTCATGTCATTGTCCATAGTACAGTTTGGAATATCAGTTTCTCTTTCATGAAAAAAAATATAATAAATAACAATTCAAATAGTATTAAATGCAATGAGCCTTGGCTTATAAATAGAAGTCTTAACCACTCAAGATTTCTGGGTTGTTGTACGTTCACACCTATGTTTTCCCATGCTTTTCAAGAGGTTCAGAAAATGGAGAGTCCCATGTGCCATGACTCAGAGATTTTTAGGGGATTTATTTATTTATTTATTTGTTTGTTTGTTTGTTTGTTTATTTATTTATTTATTTGAGACTAGGTCATGCTATTTTTGCCCGTGGAACAGCAGGCTCTCGTTGCATGGGGTACCACAGACTCAAGTAATCCCCAGCCTCAGTTTCCCTGGTAGCTGAGATTACAGGTGCGCGCCACCATGCCCAGCTATTTTTTTGGAACTAGGTCTCACTACAGGCCACAGGCAGGACTCGAACTGTGATCCCTAGCCCTGGGTGCTTCATAGGCTTAAGCTTACAGGCACGAGCCATCGAGCCATCGTGCCCGGCTGATTTTTAGGGGATTTAGATCAAGTCAACAAGGCTATTGATCTCCTTGTTCAAAAGATTTGCAAAAAGGACTGGGACTAAGGTGAGGAATTTGTGGCATTCAGCATGGGCTTGAAATTAAAGGGGATGCCCCCAAATCCTATAATGCAGATAACAGTTTGATGTAATTTTCTTCAAAATCAAAATTAATGCCAATACCCATGCTAAACAAAACATTACGTAAATAAAAAAGGATAAGTAACAGTGCTGTACTGAGCTGAAAGGAAGAATTAGTAGTGCCGCTCCTGTTTCCACTAGTATTTGTTCATTATGGGTTTTTGTGCTGTTTTGCCATGTTCGGCTCTCTGTAGTCCTGGCTCTACGTGAAACCATTAGACAGGTGATGGCTTGGAACAGGCTTGGCTTTCCTAAGAGGGGAGTGTGTATTGTTTGGAGACAAAGGTAGTTCTTACTATCTGGGATCTTTAACCTTACAAACAGCAAGAAAAAGGAAAACAAAGCAGAACATCAGGTAAAGGTAATGTGGCTACTGACTGGGTGTTTGCTTCTCCTGGGTCCTCAGATTAAGGAGGTCTGTTGTCATGACTTTATTGGGGGCTGTGAGCTCCATGCTGAGAAGCTGACTACATGCTCTGATCTAGTCCTCTTAGGATTTGTGTCCCAGGATTCAGAGGTGTGACCTTTAGGGACTTGGATGTTGTTATGCATCTACGGCTCAGTGTCTACACCAGTGGGACATCACTGTTGTGCCACTTTCATGAGACTGTCTGTGCTCTCCTAGGAGATGCTTATAAACAACTTTATATTCATGCTAGCAGTTACAGAAAGGACCATAAGGAAGCAGGAAACAACAGTTCAAACACTAAGCTTTCTTGAACGCTCACCTTACTGGGTCCACCAATCCTACTATTATATCATGGCCCTTCCCCAATTCTAATGCCTTGAATAGAAAGACCCACCTGATGTCAGACTTCTAAGTCTCAAACACACATCAACCATGTCCTTCCTGCTTCCTGGCAACGTGCCACCCACACTTTTCAATGTTCCCCTTCTCAGTTTTACTTATCCAAAGAAAGGGGAGAAGAAAGAGGGAACAGGGAATGGGAGGAAATAAAAAAGAGAAGAAAAAGAAAGAATGAAGAAAAACAATTACAGGATTATTAGATTATTTTCTGTCTATCCTTGGTCTATTTATTATGCAAAAAGCAAAGGGAAGTGAAAAAAATTTTAAAACGTCACTAAGATACAGCCATTTGGAGCAATTAATTTTTTCTCTTTCTAGCCTCCATTAAAATGACTAGTAATTTAAAATAATCATAGGATATGACCTTCCTCACATCTAAGTTCTATCTTTGCATCACTCAAGAAGTTCCTGGAATTTTGCTAGTGGTAATACTCAATCACAAAATTGAGTTACTGAGGAAAGTGGAGTTGATACCTCTGAGTTTTCTTGCTACATGAAGAATCTGAGTTATTTCTGTGACCCTGGAAGGCACAGCAGAGATGCTCTTGGCTCAGTTCATCTTCCCTGCAGTACAGCATAGAATCAAAGTTACCTTTATTTTGCTGTGAATCTGTGGGCAAGTGGTTGTGCCTCATATACTGCTTCTAGTGAAATCTGGAAAGAGGCAAGGGAGTCTGCCTTAGTATCTGGAAGGGAATTCCTGCTCTCTTTCCAGAATACCCTGATGAGGAGAAGAGGGAGGAAGGTGACATCTGCAACACTGTCTCACACCATTGCTGCTCCTTATTTTTACTTGTCTTGCATTGTCTGGTATTTAGGACAATTCTGTTTCTGTTGAACAGTTTTTTAAATATTCGGGGGCTTTATCTTCTGGTTCTTGTGCCCACTCATCCCATTGCAGTTCCTACATCTGACTGTAACTTTAAGAGAAGAACAGGCAGTGGCCTTGGCTTTTAGGGTTTTTTCTCAGCAGAACTCAATATTTTCAGTTTTGGAAGAATGAAAAGATAAACTTTTTTTTGTTGAAAAAATAACTTATGATTCATAAGTGAATCTTTACTTTCTCCAGCGTTTGAAATGGAAAGTGATACATGCCTATAAGTGTCAGCCTATGGAGCGCAGCTGGGACTGGGGATCGTGGTACCCTACCGGGGCAACATAGTGAGACCTACTCCCCCAAAAATAAGTGGGTGTGGTGATGCTCACCTGGAATCCCAGCTACCTGGGAAGCTGAGGCTGGGGATTGCTTGAGTCTGTGGTACCCTGGCAAAGTGAGCCTGCCGTTCCTCAGGCAAAGACCGAGTCTCAAAAAAAAAAAAAAAAAAAAAAAAAAAAAAAAAAAAAAAAAAAAAAAAAAAAAAAAAAAAAAAAAAAAAAAAAAAAAAAAAAAAAGAAAGAAAGAAAAAAGAAAGAAAAATTGGGCACAGTAAGATCAACAACTGAAAATAAAATAGAAAAATCGTAACAATTCCTGTAATAAAAGTTATGGGAATGTGGTCTCTCTCAAGAAATCTCATGTTGTTAATGTTTTTGGATTATGGTTGATTATAGATAACTGAGGCCATAGAAGGCAAAGCCAGGAATGGGGGGGATTGCTGTATATTCTACTACAGAGCATTACCATTTATAATCCAGTAGATTTCAGGCAAGTGTCATCTTTTTAGTACCCATTTTTTCCTCCGAAGGACTGAGATGAGCTATTCTTTCTGAGTTCATGGTGGAGCAGCCAAGTTTGACCCCAAAGGCTATCTTTTTTTTCCCAGTCTCCCTAGCAGGTAGATACCTACTGTAGTTCCAGTGACTAACTACATTTAAGCCAATGTGTGATTTTTGAGCAGTTTTCTAAGTAGGGAGGGTATGCAGTCTTCTCCTTTGGTTTTACAAACAGAACATGGTAACTGGTGCTCCAACAGCTATTCTGGGCCATCCTGACCTAGGATGAAACAAAATCCTAGGTCAAAACAAAATCCAAGAAGAAACAAAATCCAAGCTGGGCACGTTGGCTTGTGCCTGTAAGCTTCAGCCTATGAAGTGGCTGGGGCTAGGGATCGTGGTTCGAGTCCCGCTTGGGGCAACACAGAGAGACCTAGTCCCAAAAAATAGCTGGGCGTGGTGGCACGCGCCTATAATCCCAGCTACCTGGGAAGCTGAGCCTGGGGATTGCTTGAGTCCGTGGTACCCCGGGCAACGAGAGCCTGCGGTTCCACAGGCAAAAATAGCAAGACCTAGTCTCAAAAAAAAAAGTTTAACTTTTTTGAGTTATTAAATGAAATTATGAATGCTGAGATTTTCTTTTTCAGTTCTCATAGAAACAGATTAGCTTTATTCAATAATACCCAAGGTAGTAGAGAATACCAACCCACTGTATCAATCTAAAAACTAAATCTAAAAACTGCTGGACAGTTTTCCATTTTGATGAATCGATTTATTTATCTGTCACAAATAAATATAAAACTTCACCAGTGAATCTCAGGATAGGTGGAGAGGGGACATGCAGGCAAGGGTGAGAGAGTTTAGGGAAAAAATAGATACTGTTAAGTTTAAGTAGATAAATGCCATAAAACCCAGAGTGCACTGTTGTTAAAGCACCAGGAAAAAACAAAACACCCAAATCTGATCTACTCAATGAAAGAAGAATAGACAGAAGCTCTTAGCAAACTAGATTTATAAAGGAACTACATTTTTTTGTTGTTGTTACAGGTTATATACCAAACCCAGTAACATCAACTTAATTTAAAACTTTAAGGCATCTCCTTTAAAACCAAGTACAAAGTCAGATGTTCTCCCTAGAGCCCCAGACATAGTTTGGGAACCTGTTAAAACTCTAGGGTGAGAGGGAGGGGGAGGATATATTGGTAATAAACGACAGAAAAAGATGAAAGACAAAAAGGAGAGGGGATAATGACACTATTGCTGACTATGTGATCATCCATTGAGAATACCAACCCAAATCAAATGGAGCTTTGGAGTCTCCTTTCTGTGGGTATCCTCTCCCCATGGTTGTGCCTCAGCTGGCTTTAGGGAAGGGGGCAGAGAATACCAGACAGTGGAAGTTCCCACAATAGGAAAGAATCAGTTTCCATCTCTGACATCTGAGGGGCTGCACAAGAGGCAAACAGACATGAAATTCTTCACCATCCACACATAGCTTTCTACCGCTACTGTGAGTTTAAGACCCTTTATATCAGTACAAAAATAGTAGATGTAGGTGTCTTTCTCTTCACACTCACACTTGTACTTACCCACACACGTGAACACACATTTTGACCAAAGAAGTGCAAACTGAACCCAGAAAGCATGGCCCCTTTGGGAATCAGCTGGTCAAGTTGTGGAAAGAGACCTCAGGTGCACCCTAGTTCTTTGTACCTAGTAGGTTCAAACAGCTCAGCATTCCAGACTGAAAATATCAGCAGAGCTTGGGCACAACACAAAGATCTCTCCACAGAAGAATGGAGGAGCAGATTGTGTCCAGTCATTAAAATAGAACATTGTCCAAGGCCGGGCATGGTGGCTCGTGACTGTAAGCTTCAGCCTATGAAGCGGCCGGGGCTAGGGATCGC
>PVHY01022097.1:0-22906 GCA_004024945.1 Uropsilus gracilis
TGTCTGCCTGCGGAGGCGTGGGTTCCCTTCTGCACCTTCTGCGGGTGCGAGTTGGGGCTCTTCGCCTCCCGCGCCTGTCGTTCCTGCCGACACCTCACCTGGTGTGGGGGGGGCTGCTTCGTGGCGGAGCTCAGATGCTGCAAGGGCCAGGACCACGTGACCCAGGACCACGTGACAGGGTGCTCCCAGGACCACGTGACGGGTGCTCCCAGGCCCACATGACCCAGTGCTCCCAGGCAAAGCCAGCGCCCAGCCAGGAAGGTCAGGGATGGAGAAGGGGGAGGGAGTGGGATGTGGAAGCAGCTGCCTGGAGACAGGTGGACAGATGCGGTGGGAGCTGGATGGACAGACTCGAGGGAACAGATGTGACAACCTCGGGGGGGGGGGGTGGTGAGTTGGGGGTCTGTAATCATCCAGCCTCCAGCCAGCCTGGTATGACGGGCACTTAGCGATGCCCACCGAGGCCTGAGGGGCGCAGCCACTGCCAGTGGGCACAGCCCCAGGTCACTTGCAGCAGGAGAAACAGGAAAAGCAAGGCGACCTGGCTCCCTTTGTGTTTCGTTTAACCCAAACCGCAGAGCTCTGCTAAGTGCTGCTTGGTGGCACGGGAGGGAGGCAGGTCCTGGTGGGACAGAGGGGCCTGGACGGGCTTGTCCACGTGGCTGCTGTGAACTGACCTCGGCCCAGGCGTGTGGGAGTCTGCAAAGACTGGCCGAGATTCTCATGCAGATGCACCTCCCAGGCCGTGTCTCCCAGGCCGGCACCGCCTGAAGACGTCTGCCATGAGCCACATTTACAATTGTTCATTCTCCAGTGGCCACATTTTACAAAAGGCCTAAAACCAAACAGGCAAATTCCCTCTTAACGATACATTTCGTTTACTACGAGATGCCAAACACGATCGTTTCTCCGTGTCAGCGGAGTAAGGAGCCATGGAGCTCCACAGCCTTCTTGGCACTGCGCAGGGCGGCTCTGTGCGGGCGGGTGGCTCTCCCGTGCTCAGCAGCCAGGGTGGCAGGCCGAGGGCCTGGGCCACACCAGGACAGCCCAGCGCTGGAAGCCAGCAGCCCAGGGCTAGGCTTCCGCTGGTCTTCGTCATTGGCTTTGGAAACTGACCTTACACACCTGTAGGTAGAATTTTGGCACAGGCTGCAGCGTGGGTGCACCTCGGAGACATCACGCTCAGTGGAGTAAGTCAGACCCCAGAGGTGACCCCTGCTTCCGCATGTGTGTCCCCAGGGCCCACATGCAGAGGGCAGGGAGCAGGATGCACCGGCAGCCAGGCTCGTGCACCGGGCGGGGAGTGAGGCTTAAGGGGGGACAGGGTGTCCGTGTGGGGTGATGAAGAGGTTCTGGAGGTGAAGGGGACAGTGGTTGTGCAAGCTCATGATAAACTTGGGGCCACTTGGAGCACTTCAAGATGGTCAAGATAGTCAGTTTTATGCTATATCTGTTTTAACATGCACACACACATGTGCACACACACGTGCACACACATCTGGGACATGGACCCAGGCCTTCTGAGTGAGAAGCAATTCTATTTTTAACCCCCCCCACCCCAGTGCCACCCACACCCTAAACCTCCAGTCTGGAGACCCTGACCAGCATCACCAGGGTGCCCCCCAGAGATGCAGGCAGCCCCCCAGACCTTTCACGTGTACCCTCTGCAGCCCTGAGCCAGGCCTCTTTTCGAAGGGAGGGGCATGTGCCTTACATCAACAGCAGCCCCCCCCCCCCCCCCCCCGCCGGCCAGCGGGGCAGCTCTGCATCTCCCTGTCGTGTGGATGGGACACCCATGTCACAACGCAGCTGTGACAGGCTCCACGGATAGATTTCCATTTTAATGGATGTGTCAGGGTGTCAAAATGTCTAAGTTGCATTCAATCCTCTTTAAAATGGAAGCCCATCGCCACCGGGTACAGAGGAGGTATGCTGCATTATTTATTGTTTTTTTTTTTTAATCTGTTTTCCTAAAACTGGGCTGTTCGGGTTCACATGGCAGATAAAATTGCCACCCACCTCTCTCCCCCCTGTCATTTTCCAACTCACATCTGTTCGCTGCACTTTGTATGTTAAATGTTACATTACCAGCATGTCAGAAGCCCTGAGCCATCCCCCCTTCGAAATCCAGCTTGTCTGGCTTCCTGGCCCTGCTTCCCATCACTGTGCCCTCTGTCTCGCTCCACATCTTGTGCCCATGGTGGCCCCACCCTGGGCAGCTGGGCGGAACCTGCCTTTCACCCTTCTTACCCTCGTGCCCAGCCTCCTGCCCTGGCCCCGTGCTTGGCCAGACCTCTGGCCCTGGCCCCTAGATTTCTCCAGAATTAGATGTGAGGATGAGAACACCTTCCACCGTCCCCAAGTCCCGAGGACTTGCCAAGTGCTCATTCAACCCCACAGCACTTGGAGGTGGTGGACAGCCACATCTCCTGAGATGAATTATCATCACCCTAATGTCCTTACACAATGATGTACTTATGTCCAAGGCCCGTGGCTCCCTAACTCTGGAAACACAGAGACTTGTTGAAATGCTTGGAATCTACTAAAATGTTCCCTTCATAAAATACATTTTTTTAATGAGAATGAGAAGGAAACACTCAAGTGGATGGGAGCAGCTTTTTAAAAATTGTTTATTTTATTTTACATCGTTGTCTACCCCAGGTTTCTCTCACCACATTGTCACCTGTGAATTATCATCTAATTATTACCATCTAATTATTATCATCTAATAATTATTATCATTTTGTGCTTATCCCATCCCTGACTTCCCCCCACCCCTTTCTTGCTCTATACCAGTTCTGCCAACAGTTTTAAATTTTTCTTGTCTGTGTGTTTCCCCTCTGTCCCTCATATAAGTAAGACTATCCACTCTCTCTTCCTCTTTCTGGCTTATTTCTGCTGTTTCATTCCCTCTAGCTCCATCCATGTTGCTGCGAATGACCTAAGTTTGTCTTTTTTGATTGATGAACAATATTCCATTGTGCACTTAGACCACAGCTTTCTGAGCCATTCGTCTATTGGGAGGGGGGGGCATTTGGCTTGTTTAGATGGGAACCGTTTTATAATACTGAACCTTTGAATGGCACGTGTTAAGATAAAGATCCTATAATGAACATCACATGACTCCAGTTCTGAAGCTGAACTTACGCATGTCTAGAACATGCACCCTCCCAGCAGCAGGAGCCAGATTGGAAATAGAATTGATAGCCAGTTTCTCCGGCAGAGCACGTATGTTCAGTGGGGCGGCAATCGGGGTCACCCAGTTCCACCCCTTCCAGTTGCTTGTTTCTGTTCAGCAAACTATGGCACATGGACCCATGTCAGGCCCGTCGGCTTCTGTGTGCCCTACAGCACCTTCATGCGCCACAGCGGAGCTGCCTGCAGCCTCCACCGCAGCCCAGAGAACCTCAAGTCTCATTGAGGCCCTGCGGTGCAGCCACCCCCAGTGCGGTAGGTGCATTATCAGTGTAGCAGGTAAAGAATGCCAGCGCCCTTGACACGATCTTTTCAGACGTTTTAATAATAAACAGCAGAGAAACAACCACTTGAGTTTCTGCCTGGAGGTCGTCTCTCTCTGCTCTCCTTCCTCCGCCCCTTCCTCCAGGGTGGCAACGCCCTTCTGTCTTCCATCTGCGCATGCGCAGTCCCACTGTTACGCTATCATGGGGAGGGTGCAGCACCCTAGAGCTGATGGCGGGAGGCCAAGAACCCTGAAAACCCATTTACCCTCAGGCCCCTTTACAGGAATGGTCTGCTGGCCAGTTCTGGGCTGTAGACTCCTGCACTCCTAGCAGCCGCGAGGCAGTGACAGTTCCGGAGATGTTCAACCCGAGGACTCTCAGGCTGCCCTGAGACTGATGTCCGAGCTAAGCAAAGTGAATCAAAACCCAAGAACCAGCGCCCCATGGTCCGGAGCAAGAAAGAGATGATCTGGTGTCACAAGGAAAAACGAAGATGATTCGTTGTAGGATTTTTATCGTCAGAGGAGCTCTCATTTTGTGCCACCTCCCTCAGAAACGATGACAGCCACACTCATAGTTATCGTTCACTGGCAGGAGGGACCCCCACGCGCGAAGTATCCTGCATCTCTTCAGGGAGGTAACCCATGGGCCATCCATTTTGGGTCAGTGACTTGTCCACCACACACCAGCTAGTTGGTACCAGCCTGATGACCCAGCCTGCATCATGACCCCCCCCCCATCTTAGGACCTCACCTGGTTTTCAGTGCCTGTTGAGATGTCACCTGGACGTCACAGAACTGCAGCGTGTGAGGCCTGGGCACCAGTACCCAACCAGGCCAGCAGGTCTCATTTTGCCGGTCGCAGCAGCTGGCTCCAGGATGCCTGCTTCGAGCACATTCGCAGAGCTGTCCTTCCTTGGTGCCACCCAGCTTGGCCAGGGCTTCCAGGTGGCCATGAGCAGCACCCGGTGAAAGCCAGGCCTGGGCCTGGAATTTCCTGAGTCTGAGTTTCAGTCTCCTTTCTTCTAAACGGCCATGTCACCAGATGACCCATTGATGTGATTCGTTCCAAGGCTCCGTAGCCAGTGGTCTGCTGTGCCAGGGCTCAAGCAGGGTTGAAGGATGGTGATCCTGGCACTTCCAGACAAGGCAGGGAGGCGAGAAGCTCTGATCATCTCCCTGGGGGAGGCTGAGGCAGCTGTGCAGTCTCCAGAGGATGCAGGGCCGTAGGGACAGCAGGGGGGGTAGGGAAGGGCTAGGGGAGAGGAGAGAGACTTTTCTAGACCACACTTCCTTTGGGATCCTCCCTTACACCTTTTTAGGCCATTTAAAAAAAATCGCAAGGTAACTAGCAGATGTCTCGGGAGGACGATAGGCTGTTTGGTTCAATTCCGTTTCGCTCTGTGACATTGGGCGACTTACCTTCCCTCTCTGTGCGGCTGTGTCTTCACCTGTGACATTCAGATGGCAGTGGGATGTTAGGAGTATAGGGCAGAGTGTCAGATGCCTCCAGGTTCATCCTAAGGGCTTGACATGGATTTGGTACTTTTATTAGTTTATGTTTCTTGTATGTTCTGCTCTTCTCGGAGAGAGGATAAGGTCGGTCATTTCTGTCTCGTCTCTGGCTTCTGTGATTAGCCCGTTTTCCTCAAGAAAAGGAACAACAGTTTCCTCAGCACACAAACACAAGCGCTTGTCCTCTTTGACTGTCTTTGTCTCTCCCCCCACCCCTTCTTTTTTTTAGAAGTAATTTCATGGCTCACGCGCTCGAGATTCCATCAGGAAATCAGGGCCTCTCGATCAGGCAGATGATCACCCCTGCTGGGTGCTCATTGGCAAATCACAGCTCTGTTAATTAACACAACGTGGGGTGCAGGCACTCGACTTCTTTGGCACTAACCTTTTCTCACTTGGGGTTTGAGTTGTCCTGGGGACTCATGGACTTGAGGGCCACCCCTTTGTCCACCCCACAGCCTGGGGCCCCAGCCCCCTCCCTCTCATCCCCTCTGCACTTGCCTGTCCTGTGTATCCTCGCTCTGCTGCTTACCCCAGCCTCCCCATGGTGTACTCTCTGGACAACTTCCTCTCCCCAGCATGGAAAAGGAGTCTCATTTCTATTCTGGGCACTTGGCGTGGACTAGGCCTGCCTTGGGCTTCCATGGCCCCTGCTCTGCACGAAGGCCTCTCTGCTGCAGCGGGCAGCCCCACAGCCACAGCAACGCTGAGGCCGATGCAACAAATTCTCCTGCATGAACCCTGCCCATTGCTGTCCCAAGATGTGGCTCCAGCTACCTCTTTTTTTTTTTCTGCTCCTCCCACTAAGTCCCTTCAGACTGTCCTTGGACATTTCCTTAAAAAAAAAAAATAGCTGGATGTGGTGGCACATGCCTGTAATCCAAGTGCTGGGAGGCAAGAGGCCTGGGATTGCTTCAGTTCACGGGTTCAAGACTACCCGGGGCAACATAGCAAGACCTGGTCTTAAAAAGTCACCAGGCTTGGTGGCCTGTAATCCCAGCTACCTGGGAGGCTGAGGCTGGGGATTGCTTGAATCTGTGGGATCAGGACTACCCCCAGGCAACATAGCGAGACCTATTCTCATACATACACACATACATACATACACACATACATACACACATACATACATACGTACATACATACATACATACATACATACATACATACATACGGTTGTACTTAATTGCCCCACACTCTGGAGCAACAGGACCCTGGACAAGGCCTGGTCCCCAGACACAGACTCAGAAGGCGAGGTGTCTTGTAAAGCCCTCGGTGGAGCCAGTTGCAAACCCAGAACTCCTGACCTCTCCTTTTGATCCTGGCTCTGAAAGGCCTTTGCAAAGCCGGTTGTTTGCTCCCTGCTACTGTGTGGAGGCACCTTGGCAACATCACCCTACATCAAATGAGCCAGACATTAAAGGACAGATGATTCCATGTATGTGCTTATTAAAGCCGCCACATGCAGATACGGAGGCAGGAGGCACCCGGGGCTGCCGGAGGGAGGGATGGGGAGTTCGTGTCTCCTGGGGACAGAGTCTTAGGTGGGTAAGATGAGGAAGCCCTGAAGGTGGAGCGTGGCGATGGTCACGCAGCAGCAGCGTGAGCGCACGTCATGCTTCTGAACTGGCTGCTGAACAACAGTTATGATGATACATTTTATAGTTTGTAAAACACGATTAAAAGTGAGGGGGGAGACACCTTGGAAACATTCTTAAAGCACAATGTGAATATGGGGGGAGACAGAAAAAATTTTAAACTTGACTGAGAATCCATTTATTCAAAGCCATTAGCTTTGAATTAGGATGTAAAACTGTGTACTGTGTCCTACCTAGTTTGGGCTGTTTACAGCATCTCTGTGTGTGTTGTGTCCGACTTTAAAGTGTAACTCGTCCACTTGATTGTTTGCTTTCCCTTTGTCCCTCATATAAGTGAGACCATCCGGTATTTCTCTTTTTCTTTCTGGCTTATTTCTGCTAGCATGATTCCTTCTAGCTCCATCCATGTTGTCACGAATGACATAAGTGTCCTTTTTGATGGATAAATAGTATTCCATCATGTACATATACCACCGTTTTCTGTACCATTCATTTATTTTGGGGCATTTGGGTTGCTTCTATATCCTGGCTATTTAGAGGCACTGTTTACAAACAGCCAAGGTGTGGAAACAAGTGCTGAAGGACAGAGAGATGAATTCAGATGGAGGAACGATACTCAGCTATGAAAGAAAGAGAACTTGAAATCTTGCCGTCTCTGATAACCTTCTTAATACTGGAGGGGATGACGCTAAGTGAAATAGATTACATAAAAAGAAAGACAAATTCCAGATGATTTCACTTAAGTGGAGCATAAAGAAGCAAAACAAAGGAACAGACAAAACCAAAACCAAACCAAACCTACAACTCTTACGGTAGAATAGAGGCTCCCAGAAGGAGCAGGGAGGAACAAAAAGAGGGAGGGACCCAGTGGAAGGGACAACAGTGGAGCATTATGGGTGCTGTCTGTGGCAGTGGTGTGGCACCATACATCTGCAAGAGGACTAAACCTATACCCCGGAATCATAAACAATATGATACACCAACACTACCTCAATAAAAAATAATTTTAAACAAAAGCAAAAAGTGTCACTCCATCACCAAAACCATCTGTGTCAGCAGGGCCCGTGTGAGAGGCGCAGGACCCCTCCCCCTCAGGAGACCAAGCCATGCACGCTCCTCATCGAGTTTCGTTTTAAATGGGCCACACGTTCCTTACAAAGAGCTTGCTGAGCTGTTGAGCTTAAGGAATCTGGCCTCAGTTGGCTCCTGCGGTTTTGAGGGGGTGGGTCTCTTTCAGCTTGCAGGAGGAGGCCGTGTTGAGGGTGGCAAACTGTTGCTGCAGAAATGCAGGCCATGAAGTTTGGAGGGACAGCTTGTCCCAGCTGCCCCGGGTCCCAGGGCTTCCAAGAACTGCACTCTCCTGGACAGTGAGTTAGGGTTTGGGGACTCCAGTCTGAGCTAGAAGGACCTGCCTTTTCCTAGGCCCTGCACGTTTCTAGAGCCCAGACGGGCCTGACTGAGTCAAGCTGTCATTTTTCCATGAGAGCTGACCCGCTTGGCAAAGGTCTTCCTCTGAGTGATGTCTGGGGCACAATTAACGAGCTAATGAGCGCAGATCCCTGAGAACAGCACTTGGTCCAGGGGCAGGTAAGTGCCGGAGCCACGCTGTCATTGTTATGAAGAGCTCCGTGGCAGAGCCCAGGGCGGATTGTGGGGGAGCAACAGGGCCAGGTGGAGGTGCTGGCTGCTGTCTGAAAGCTCTCCGTCAGCCTCGCTCAGTGTAGTTGTCCACCAGGCTGTTCAATATGTGCCCCGGGCTGAAGAACCGGCAGGTGCCAAGCTTCTCTGCTGCTTCTGCTTTTCCATCTGGAGACCTGCAGCCATGTGAGTTGGTTGACAACAAAATTCATGCTGCTTATGGCCAGGAAAAACTTCCACTTCACTTATGCATTTCCGTTCTGGAAAATGTTAGGTTCTATTTTGTCGAAGCTATTTGCTAGGGAAGCGTTTGGACAGACCCAGATGAGGAAATGGAAAGAAGCCACTTTCCTGGCAACATGGAACGTGCAGGGAAACTCGGAGTGGAGCTTCCACGGGCCCAGGCCCACTCACCTTGCCGGAGCATCTCCTAGTGTCATGCTAAAGCCCCCTGCCCCTGCTGGCAAGGGACACACTCTTGTGAAGTCCATTTTGCAGATGGGAAAACTGAGGCTTAGCAGTGACTCGATCACTTGACTGCCGGGAGCCAGGGCTCAAACGCAGGCTCCTGACTCTAGCTGCTTCCAGGTCTCAAGATTATTTTAGTTTGAGCTAGAAAGCCTCCCTAGAGTTGGGGAAGTGTTTGCTTTCTTGAGATCTTCAGGAGAACACTCAGCTTCACTATGTCACAGGGAAGCCAGGTGACAGCACCGACCTGCCACATCCTGACGATCTTCCACGTTACAAACTGCCCATTGTTCAGCTGAGATTTCTGGAGCAGACTCCATGCTAGGCACAGCACCAAGTTCCCGGCAGCTCCTCCCCCAGCCTCTGTCTGACATTCAGGGTTGTGCTGCTGATGTATTCTTCAGGGCATATGTGCATTTTTCAGAACGTCTCCTTAGCTATAGAAAACTGATTTCCTATCACATGATTTTCTCCTCCATCACGAACCCATAAATCTGTCATCGTTCTGATTCATGCAGAAGCTTCTTGCAGAGGTTCTTGTGTCCGTCAAGTGCCTGGAAGAGGCTGTGCACCAGTAGCTTTGCAGCCTCCAGAATTCTAAAAATGAAGGAAATCAGACACTGCAATGCAATGCTCAGCGTGCCGAGTGTAATGTCAGTCATGGACAGGGATGTCACGGGGGAACAAAAGTCTGCTCTTTTGCAGCACCCTGCTTCCTTCTTCCTGACATTCCCGGGTCATCTTGCCCGAGAAGGAATGTCTTGGAGAGTGTCTGGTGTGCAGCTGCTCACAGTGTTTGCTTCAGAGGCTGTTGAGGAGGAGATACTTGTTTTCTAGATTGTGAAAACCAAGTGCCTCCACATCCAAGTGACTTCAGCTGCTCCAGAAGCTGCTGGACTTCCTCCCACCGCAGGCCCCTCTCCGCCCAGGACCAGCACTATGTCTGTGCCTGTGTTTTAATTATGCTTGGTATGTTTTCCTCTTTGACTGTAAAAGCCACACAGGCTCGTTGTTGAGAATTCGGAAACCACAGAACAGGATAAAGAAGCCCATAAAAATCCCCCATAACTCCCTTCCCATAATAGTCATATTTTCTTTTGGTCTTTTTCCACCCCCCCCTTCCTTGCTTATTATTACCATCATTAGTATTTATGGTCATTATCATTATATATTTGGGACCAGACAGAATATATAATTTCATATCTTGCTTGTTTCAACATCATTTAATTTCTTGAAAAACATCATTTTTATGCTTGCATAATAGCCCATAATGTGAGTGCAGCATGATTTATTTAACTATTTCCCAATTATTGGAATAGTTTAGGTTGTCTTCAGTTTTCACAGTGGGGTTTTTAGTGTTTGCGTACACTGCTTACATGGAAGAATATGATTGGTCAGCTTATCACATGTAGAAATTAATATTTCACTAGAGAGTATTTGCAAATGACTTATTCCTCAAACCTAATTTACAGCGTAGAAATATGGGGATTTCTGTTTACAAAGCTGGTCTCTAGCCTTAATCTCTGTCTCGCTCGCTATTCCCACACACCCACGAATACACTAAGTGACATTAAACACGCACATTCTTTAACTTTGAGAAGTGATCTCTACAGACGCGAAAGGTTGGGTAAATGATACGAGTGTCTAATAATTTATCTTGGTACAAACCAAGTGAAATCAGTCATTTATATGTCAAAAGGAGCAGAGTTTTTCCAAAGGGACAGCCATTCAAGGCCACAGCACAGAGCCTATGAGGAAGAGGCGCGAGATAAGAGATTGTGCTGGCCACAAGGCCAGGCAGGAGGTAGGGGGGTTATGCCTCCTTGTGAGCTGGACAGTGGGAATCCATTCAAGAGGTGAGAGTGAGCTTTGCTTTAGAAGAACGAGCCTGCTGGCCGAATTGGGTTGGTGCAGAGGAATCCTGACAGGAAAGCTCCGATGGTTAGGTGAGCAAGGAGGAAGGGAGGTGGCACCGGCTAGGCTTATGAAGGAGCAGACATTGTGCAGGACATTGTTTGGCACTCTCCTTTTTCCCTCCTGTACCTGGAGGTGGGGAGCTTTGGGATTGCCAAAGTCCGGTGGCCAGAATATCACAGGAGTTGTGGAGCTCAGGGTCCATTGACTACATGGGTTGGTGAGGTGAGGCTGGTCAGATAGAGGTGGGGATGAGGGGGAGCCCTGTGTTAGTTGCCTTGAACTTGGCAAGTGGTCAGAAAGGAAGGGGACAAGGATGGAGGATTCACAATGCACTGAGGTTTGGGGGACAGATGGTGAGGGTGGTGATGCTACTGATATCAGGGTGGAGAAGTGCTGTGAAGTGAAAGTAAGGGCTTGGGTTCTGAGGTTCACAATTAGAAGCCTAAGTCCACCACTCTTGTCCACATGTCCAGGAGCCCAGGAGAACACCTATACCTCAAGGTAGCTTTCATGGAAACCAGATGAGTAGGAATTTAATTCTGATGGATGTAGGTTACAAATACATTTGAACACCACCAAAGTACAACATACTATAAGTTTAGAGAACTTTAAAGTCTCACCTTTCAATCAGGAGAATACACTCTTTAAATTCTTGGCTGAGTCTGAAGACCTGAGAAGCAGAAGGCGCCAGCTTTTTACCTTCCTTCCAATCCCAGACTCTTCCATCTTCTTACCTGGGTTCTCTGGTGACTTCAAACAAACAGGAAAATAAGTCCCTGTTTTTGGGTGGTGGTTTATTTTATTTTTAAAGTATTTTATTTCATTGTCTTGAAGTCTTATTTTTTTCTGGGTCTCAGGTATTCATGGTTGCAAATCAGCATGGGTTATTTCTTACATTAATTTCCCCACTGGAAGTCCAGATATCTCCTTCAGCCTACCATGGTCCATTTGTCCAGTTTACCCTCCACCCCTTTCCCTTCTGGTAACTTCTAGTCATCTAGTCCAAAGGCTTCTTTTTGTTTTATTTAATTCATCTGTTCGCTTTGTCTCCTTACCACATGTGAGTGAAATCATGCAGCATTTGTCTTTCTCTGTCTAGCTTATTTCCCCAAGCATAGAAGTTCCTGTACTTCTGCCTGCATAAGAATTTCTAGATGACTGTCTGCAGAGTTCAGTCTTCTCGCACACCCTGGAGGTTCAGCCCAGAATTCCGCAAGGTTTGATTCCTGCATCTAAGTCCTCCAACCGCAGAAGATCCTGACTCTTGTCTTTTTCCGATGAGGAGGACAGTTTCCCCAGAAGACAGCGATGAACTTGAACTTGAGAATTGTTCTGTGCTTCTGGTGGGGAAACACAGCCTAACGGCCTGAGGAGCTAGTGTGAGATAAACAACTTGGCTGCTGGTTCTTTTGAAGTTATTTGCAGAGTAGAAAAGGCTGGATGTCAACTTATAAACATCTTGAATATTTTATCTGCTGTGCTTGATAAAAAATCCATGATCCACTTTCCCCCCCAACCTGGAGGCAAATACATCAGTTCCTCCGGAGAAATGAAAAATAAAGTGACCCAATATTTCCCCTTTTGTGCTGTGTTTGCACACACCTGCCATGACCCGGCCTCGTTCATGAGCACCTTGTCGGTTCAGGCTTCCAGAACCTATCCCCAGTAAAGATGACATCCAGGGCAGAGAGGGAGCGGGGCCCACAGAGCCCAATTCAAGGGGACACTTGTCTCTATAGGACACACAGGCCACTGCAAGCATTCCCTTCACCAGAGCAGCCCACCAGCAAAATTCCAAAGTGACTGACTAGTCATGATATGTGAGAAATGCCTCCCGTCACACGGGGCACCTCAAAAACCAAACCAAATGGAAAGCATTTGTTTTATTAGTTTTGTCTTTCACATATGAGTGGCATCATATGCTGTTGTCTTTCTCTGCCTGATTTATTTCACTTGATGGAATGAATACCCTCTAGGTCCATCCAGGTTGTTGCAAATGGCAGAATTCCATCTTTTTATGGTTGTATGGTATTCCACTGTACATGGATGCCCCATCATCTTTATCTACTCATCTGTTTATCTACTTTATCTACTACTGTTCATCTACTTATGGACACTTAGGGGTTCCTAGTTACTGGCGCTTACAAATACCCATTCTAACCTCTATCTACCATACCAGTCTTTATCCCTTCTCTCTTGTTTTCCTCTTAACTTGCACCCTCCACAGTGTGTGTGTATATCTGTGTACATGCACATATGTGCATGCTTGTGTGTTTCTAGGTCTTACTCTCAACATTTACTTTATGGAAACCTCTAAGTAATATATGAATATAATATACAAATATCATAACAGTTTTTGATGGAAGGACTCCCTGCTCATAGAAGAAGAAACTGAGGCACTGAGATGTTTAGACCATGCTGGTAATAAGCAGTAGATCTGTCTGGGCCCCTGTGTTTAGTGTCTTTCAGCTAACCCCTGCTGCTCCCATTTCTCAAGTGGAGGGAGGACTTTGCTTAGAGTGTGTGCAGCTCCACCTTTTTGTTTGAAGAAGATTCAGAACACACAAAAGGGTGTTGTCTCTGGTATTCTCATCTTCTCTGCAGAGGTTTTGTAGACTTTAAAAGAGAAGTCGTTCTTATTCTATATTCTACACTGTCACTCTATTTTTCTGCTCAGCTCCACAATCAGCCTATTAAAAGCATCGTATTTAAGAGTGACTTTTACTTCTTTGCCTCACATTCATTCCTGGTAACACAACGAGAATGACTTCCACTAAAGGAGCATCTGCCAAGGTCACCTGCTGGCTGTAAATCTAGTAAGCTCCATGTGGGAAGAGAGCACGCCAGTTTTATGAACTGTCACATTCCCTCTTGCTCACACAGTGCCTGGCACACAACCAGCACTCAGCAAGTCTTTGCTGAGTTTTTATGACATTATGTCTTATTTGATCTCAACAGCATCAGCCATCATGAAATGCTTTCTTCCTTTCACAACTATGAAAGTCCCTCCTGCTGAACTTTGCCCAGTTCTTTTCTATAGTCCATTCTCTTCTTATTCCTTAAGTATTAGTGCTCAAATGCTCTTGGCCCCTTTTTTACTCTCATCTTTAGACAGGTCCTCTGGGAGAGCAGGGATTCATCCCTTCAGCTTTAACCGTAAGATTCCCCTGTCAGTACCCCAAGTATCAACCTTTTCCCTCATGCACTATACCCATATAGCCAGTGTCAGAGGGAACCCCTTCAGAACGTAAAGTCAGAATGTTAAAGGAATGTGTTCTCATTGTAGAAAAGAACTGAAAAAAGCAAAAATACCACAACCAGAAAGGATCCCTGTTGTCAGTCAATGCACATCTCCTGCCTGTTTCCCATGTGGGCGTTTAGACCTGGGTGCACGTTAAGACCTGGGTGAACGTTCAGACCTGGGTGCATGTCTGCACCCACACATCATGAGTCCTGTGGACTCAGAGGACTTGCACCGTATTTTTCATTCACTGTTCTGTTGTGAACATTTTCCATTTTCCTCGTCGTTGACATTCTTTTCAAGAATATTTTAATTTTTTTTTTTTTTACATTAGGTCTTGCTATATTGCACGGGGTAGTCCCAATCCCACAGACTCAAGTGATCCCCGGCCTCAGCCTCCCAGGTAGCTGAGCTTACAGGCATGCACCACCACACCCAGCTATTTTTTGAGGCTAGGTCTTGCTATGTTGCCTGGGGTGGTCTCGAACCCGCGGACTCAAGCGATTCCTAGCCTCGGCCTCCCTCCCTAAGCTGGGATTAAAGATGCATGACACCGTGCCATGCCCTTCAAGAATAATTTTAATAGTTGTGTAATATTTCATTTTACTAAGTGCTAGGTTTCCTTCTGGGATTTGAAGTGACCTGGAGTCTGGACTCCAGACTGAGGGATGGGATGAGTCTGGGCTGAGGGCCTTTTCCCAACCAACCTCTTATAACAATGTGACCTTGATCGACCGAGTTTCCCTTCTCAGTTTCTAAGTCTGCAAAATGAGGAAAATAGCATCTACCTGATAGACCCACTGGGAGGGACGCGTGGTATGTAAATTGCCCGACACAACTCCTGCGCACAGTAAATAAACGATAAATGTTCGTTTTTATTTATCTTTCCCTTCCCCAGGCTTTTCAAATGCATTGCCATCAACTACTTTGCAGGCACCTGCAGCATTTTTCTGGAAAGGTGCCCATGAGTTTTAAAGCTCCCATCGTCTGGCTGCTTTGTGGGGACTTCCTGGGTGACATTCTTGCCAAGCCACCCTGGTTTCTGTGCTCTGCTCTCAGAGCAGCTGTCCGTGACGATGATGGAGAGGAGATGGATGAAAAGGGAAGTGGGTAGAGCGGGGGAGGGGGGTCAGTGAGTGTACTGTCTAGCTCATCACTCATCCTGGATAGGGGAGGAAGACCCCAGGACAGGGAGCTGGGTGCCGGACTGTTCTTCCCAGGTGTATCCCTTTGGCTGAGCCAATTTCCTTCTCATTATTCCCCTTGGTAGTTTGTGTGGCTGCTGAGGGAAGTCAATCTTGTGGTGTATTTTTTGGGTGGGGGGATTGAGACTCTGCCTCTCAGTTCTGGGTTTGTCCCCCTTTCTTCTCTCCAGGCACTTGCTTGTCTGCTGACCTAGCTTTCATCAGGCGAGCACAAATTTTGCAATTTGCCTTCCATTGTTTTGACAATGGATGTGATTTGTATGTGGCAGCAGTACATAACATCCCTATGTATGGCAGCTCTCTAATCCGGAGGTAGGGTTGAGGAGGAGGAAGCATCAAGCCTATCTTCTGACCCAGAAACCACTTCTTGTTTCTACAGCAACTACCACCATCGCCTTCTGTCTTGGGGGTCAAGGGACAGGGAGCAGAAAGGCCAGTTGAGTTCCTGTCCCAGTGAGGTACCATGTGTGCACGTTAACCTTAAGACCAGGAGTCCCATTTTGTTTGGCTCCGTGCAAGCTCATCCTGTGTTAATGTGTCCTTTTATGTGATAAGCAACTCTGTTGGTGTGTTAGGTGATAGTCACGGTTGGCTTTAAAGATAACGGAAGATAGGCAGAGAGAGAAATTAGTGTCAAGTCACAGTGGCAGCTGAGTCACTGAAGTGGGTTGACTTAGGCACATGGTCCTCACCTGGCTTCATTCCATGGCGTAATTGCATGACTGTTACAGGTGGGATAGCAATCTCAATTAGCAAATATTTATGGGTGCCTGCTCATGACAAACACTATGGTGGGAACAAGTCAGAGGGGCCCATAGCCCTTAACAAATCCATGTTCATTGGAGGGACGGAGATAAATGACTCCAGCGACTGGTGCTCAAGAAGCACACCAACCAAGTACCACAGGAGCCCGAGCTGGATGCTACTTACTCCTGACATTCCTGGAAGCCTCATAGACACTTATTAGGAAAGTCTGTCAGGATGATGACAAGCTTGCCTGGTGGAGCATCTGGGCAGCCATGTTGGCAGAGAGCACAGTGCCATTGAGGAAATGGGCAGGAAGTGCCAGGGCTTTCCAGGGAACTACTGTTGTTAAGACTGGCACCTGACAGCTTCGAGCAAGATGGAGGGAAGATGTAATCAGAGGGCAGCCCTGAAGGATTGAAACCCTAAGTTGGCACTGTTAGCGTGGAAGTCTAAGAACTATTTTCTTTTCACCTAAAAAAAAAAAAATTAATCCTATAGTCAACGTTGACCAGTTTATACTGGGAGAAAGTTTAAAGTGAAACCTCCCATTAACTACTTGTCAGTTTCAAATTTTATTAACTGGATTACTGGACCTCTCCCAGCAGAGTTTCAGTCTTACTCATCTCTTCCTTCTAGATCCATTCAGGGCTCTCCATGAAAGCCCAGGGTTCCAGCAGTCTCTGCGGCCACCATGCCTGCAATTCATTGCTGCAGACCCCAGCTGTTTGGATCCTTGGAGGATAGGAAGCTTCATCCCTCCAGAGCGGATGCTCTTCAATATTAATGCTTCGAAAAATCAAGCCTCTCCATGTACCTCAGAGACACAAGAGAAGATTACAGAAGCCTGCTCCCTCTGGGTGCCAGATCCTTAATTAGGGGCTTAACCCAACTTGTTACTCAGCTCCTCATGTACATTCATATGCAAGGGATGTGCATGTGAACATGAAAAGAACCATTAACACTTACACAGGTAGAGCATTAGCTTTTCCAAGCTACATGCAAATGCCAGGTGCTATTCCAAGCTACATGCAAATGCCAGGTGCTATTCCACATACTAGCTTATTGAATCCTTTTAATGACCCTTTGAAGTAAGGACTGTCACCTCCACTTACAAATGCAGAAACCAAAATGCAGAGACATGGACTAACTTGCTCAAGTTCACAGTCAACATCTGAATTAAGGCAGCCTGGCTGGTTCCAAGAATTCGAGCTTCCAGCCCTATCTGCCTAATCTCTATGTGGTTATCCAGAGTCAGAACCCCATTTCCTTCAGAAATGGCTGCTGTGCAGTAATTGGTTCCTGGAATATTCTATCTTTAAATTGCTTGGCCTGAGCTGTTCCTCAGCTTGCTTATTCATTGCAGACTGTCTCCACTTATTTCCCAGACTGACCCCCCAGGGCAAAAGAAAAAAACATAGTGATTTCTGTCCTCACCATCTTGTTCAGCCTTCTGCTTCCTGTGACCTTGAGTTCCCAGGGACTGAATAGTTTGTTATTATTCCCTGAATAGTTTGTGAATACAGGGCTAGTGGCACTCCCCTATTCTTGTAGACAGGGTACGTGCTCATGTCATGCAGAAGGGAGAACACCCTACAAACAGGGTTCACTCAACGCACACCCACAGAGGAGGACTCACCCCAGGCAGCCATAGGTGGAGGATCTTGGCTTTACAGGGTCACCCCACACCGTTGACCCTGGGGCCATCAATACCCTGTCATCACTTTCTATCTCCAGTCTTTATGGTCCCAGCAAGGTGGTATCAATGCATACATGCCCTCACCATTTCTGGTTTTGTTTTTTTGGTTTTTTTTTTTTTTTAGGAGAAAAAAGAGAATTCTAATCATTATCATTTTAAGGTACAAGGTCTTTAAAGAGCAAGTCGAAAGACATTCAGAGACTCTATATATAGTGTATATATATATATATATATATATATATATATATATATATATATATATATTCCCCCCCCCTCCTTCTCTACGTGGTGTTTATTTAAATGCAGTTATCCTGGTTCCCTGTGTTCAGTTGCAAGCAATACCTTTCAATTTAAATGTTAATAGGAGTGTAAACTTCAAAATCAAAATTTTTCCATGATGGAGAACTGCTTTTTCTGGTTCTGTTTAATAGTTCTCTGCCTTTCCTCCACCCTCCCTCATTATCAACCCCTTTCTGCCCGTTCCTTTCCACTGCGCTGAACTAAATTCTTGTTCTGCAAGGTTTCGAATGCACCTTTCTCCTTCGGAAAATAAGAATGTTAAGCATCCAGGTTATGGAACACAGATAATGGGCTCAACCCCAACACAATTCAACCAAAGATGTATCTTTATCTCAACCTTCCTGGCTCTTTCCAAGGGGATTATTCTTAGGCTAAACCTCGTCATGTTCTTCCAAGACCTCAACTGAGTTAGATTTCCCCTCTTCTTTTCTTTTTCTAAAAAGGCAGGAGGAGATGGGGAAAGAAGTAACAAACCATGAGTCCCCAGGCCAGGGAGCAATCATAAAGCAGAGAAAAGGCAGGCTCTCCTGCCTGCCCGAAGGGAAATCTCCCCATGCTCTGTACCTGGGCTCTTCTCAGACTGGATAAGAAATCACGACATCAGACAGATTAGCAGAAGAAATGACATCTACCTGGAGAATTTCTGTGCATGTACATTCTGAAGTAATGGGACAATGGGACAAAAAAATAGGACTAAAGACTTTTCATGCTGAGCGGAGGAGTAGAATGTGCTCTGGAGCTTCCGGGGGAGGAGGGCGCTAAAGAACACAACCCCATGTTCTGTGACTAGATGCTTGTCCTGCTGCAGAGGATGGCTTCCTCTCACTCTTCTAGGTAGTTAAGGGAGCAGGCAACGGTTCCTCCAGACATCTGCGGGGCCTCAACTGACCTTCGCTCAGAATGACCCACAAGTCCAGGCGATGCATCTTGGAAGGCCGGGTCTCAGTTTCCCAGGGAGGCTTCTCTGTACATTTTGGGGAGCCTGTCCTTCACCCCCAAAGATCTAGGGTAACAAAGATGGGCAGAGGGGTGAGTCTGCATCTGGGCCACACTGTTTGTGGAGTGACCATTGGGATTTACTCAAGTGCAAGCAGGACAGCAACAGAGAGGTAACAGCAATGGAAATAATGTCTGATGCTGTAATCCCCTTCCTGAGGGCCTCCCCCACCTCATGCGTTTCTGGCTTCTTTGACCTTCTATTTCTTTCTTGGCTTTTTCTTTCCTTCCTTTCCGCATGGATCCTTATTATCCTGTTGCACTGGGTACATTTTGTAAGCCTTCCTCAAGTCTTAGACCAGAAAAGTTAACACGTAAATTAGGATTGATTTTATGATATAAATTCCCATGGTTTTGTTTATTAATGTAAGTCATTACTTTCATTCTCCAGCGAGCTCTTTCTTAGTTGGAACTTGATTTTAATTCATTTCACGTCTTCTCAGTGTAGCAGATGCTGGCTACCTGATAGTGACTTTAAGCTTGAGAAAGAAAAAGCCTCTATATTGAGGAATTTACTATGAAAAACAGTATTTTGAATGAAAGAAAAAAGTTTTTGTTTTCCAGATGAAAACACTGGCTCTTGATGCTGATTTGCTTCCATCACCCACTGGCAACAAACCAGTAAGGAAACGTAAACTATCACTGAAGAAACCCAACAAGTTCATGGACACAATGTTTTTAGGGAGCAAAAATAGGAGCTTGAATTAGAAAGAACCTGGGTGTCCATGCTGCTCCACACTTTTCCAGAATAGGCTTTCCACCCTGGTTCATTTTAAATGTATAGGTATTTAATTATTTAAATTATTCATAGTTAAATTATAACATTAATAAATAAAGATCCACTCAGTGTATACCTTGGGATCTAGATGCTATTGGAAATGCTTGTTTTTCTTTGCTTGTTTCCTTGCTAATGAGAGCAGTAATTGCTTGTCCTGGAAAATATGCACATAGATATAAACAGTGAGTTTTCCGTCTCGTAAATCTTTTCCATAGTACCCTGTTCTTATTTCATGGCCAAGATGGGTTCCTACCCATGCCTCTCTGGAGACATCATAATTCTGACTGTTTCTGTTACTCTCCCTGCAGTTTTTGCTCAAGTTCTTTTCCTTCCAGGTGGTGGCTTTCTTCAGGTATCTGGTGCTGCTAAGTGTCTGTTTAAGTGCGGACCAGGGAGCCCTATCTGGGAGTCTTACCTGGAGAATGCTCAGAAGGGCTGTGCGCTAGGTCATTACGTCTGGGCCGCATCAGAAAGGCCTCTCCCTGCATCCAGGCTGTGGGGGCCAGTGGAGGAGGGTGGGTTAAGCGTCCAGTTTGTCTGCGTCCAGTCACAGCATCACCTTGAGTGGGACAGTCCTCAGGTGGGCCCCGTCCCCTACCCTTAACTCACTCGCCTTCTGTCCTAAGTCCTCTGTCCCACACTTCCATCTCCATCTCACCCCTGGGGAGGGGAGGGTGTGCCCAGTGGTGTGGGGTGGGTGAGGGAGTCGAGTGCTCCAGTTCCATCTTGCACAACTCAACTCCACCACATCCTTGTCTTCCTCCACTCTGCTTAACTTCCTGATCTGAAAAGGACCTGTTGGTACCAGCTCCTGAGACTTGGGGAGGCTAGTAAAGGGGGGTTTTCAGCTTCCCCACAACTGGCCATCGCTTCATGCTTTAAGTTCTGCTGAGCTGATTTCCTCCCCATCAGCTTGGCCATTTCCAATCTTCCCTTATTGTTGTCATCTTCCCTGCCCTTACTTTCCCCATCTTTGTGGATTTCTGTCCTTTAAAAAGTCCTTGAACTTGAGTTCTGGCTTCACCTGGGAGGAAGAGAGCTGGCCACCTCTGTTCAGTCGTGGTGACCCACAGGGTCTTCAAGTTACATGGTAAATTTTATTTCCCCCCACGACCTGATAACCATCTTCCTCTTCTTTTCCTTCACTGGCTCAAAACTATCAGTAAATTGTCTCGCTCTCCTCATCTCACTTTCTTGATCTGTAAAATAGGACTAGCTCTTGTCCTATCTTAGAAGCTGGTGCTCTAGTAGCCTGAGCTCTACAGACATCTGGAGACAGCTACCCAGATACCCAGCCGGACGTGCAGGCGAGCCAGCAAAATGGAGCCCATGGGATGATGGGAGTCACCCTGGTCAGCATGGTAGTTGGCAGCCCCTCCCCCCCTGCATCTTCTCTCCATATCAGCAGTTCAGCCCCTGTGGGCAACAGCAAAGGCCACCTAAGTCGTATAAAGGGCTGCACCCCACTCCCGAGCTGGAGCTCAGGGCACCATTACCAGCCCCACAACACTTGCAAGAGGAGTTTTCCCCTGTCTCTGCCTTGCTGCCGTCCCTATTCACTTCTAAGGAAAAACACGGTTCTCTTCTAACCCAAAAACATGGTTCTCTTCCTCCCACAACACAGCTCCTGCTGCTTCTGCTGTGCCCGTCCGCACCACCGACCCGTGCCCGGACTCCGAGGGTCTGCAGAACCCAGAGCAAGGCCGGGTGCAGCAGGGAGGGCGTGGGCTTCAGCGGGTGTCTGTCCGGGTGCTGCTGAGGGGCCCGAGAGCCTCTGGCTTCAGGAGGGAACCAGTGGTTTCATGGGGCCGGAGGAAAATGTTGCAGCCATTTAAGGGGCATCAGGCCCCTTCCCGCTGCGAATACCCTGGCCTCTCTCTTCCCATTCCCACTGTCTCCTCCTCCTCCTTGACTACTCGGAAGCAAGGAGAATCCCATTTCCAGGAGCCCATCCAGCTGTTTTCAGAGGGCGCCTGGCTTCTGACATCTGCAGTGCTGGAACGGGCTGGGGGCCAGGGGAATAAGGACAATGGGGGAAACTTGGGGGAGATGGAGATCACAGAGAGCTGAGTAGGAGGGGCCACCTATCTTGCAGGAAGGCTCCTCCTTATTCCAGGCCAGCTTGGGGTGGGCTCACACACCAGGAACCTGCTTGCGAAGCAGGGCCCATGTCTGAGTGAGGCCACCCGTGGCTCTCAACATTCACCGCTGAGATGCTGGGTCTGTGGGCACGGGCTGCAGCATGGAGCTGGGTGCCAGGAAGAATGAGGCAAGAGGGAACCTGCCACTGGCTCTGGGGAGCTTCTGCTCCTGTAGCCATGCCCTGCCTCCTGCCCAGGACAGATGGGTGAGGCTGGTGGGCTGGGGGAGGGGAAGCTGGAGGGCAGCTGAGCACAGGGAGGGTTGACTGGGCCCTGGCAGCAGGCAGTCTCCCTCCCTTCCAGAAGCCTTCCTGCTCCTGGCACCCAGGATCTGCCTGGAGGGTGATTGGCATGTGCAGCAGGGGAGGGCCTGACCCAGGAAACAGGGAGCTGAGAGGCCTGCTGCAAAGGGCAGTCTGACAGGAAGAAGTGTGGCCTCCCCCACCCTGCAGCCCGCTTGACACTTGACAAAAGCCTGGGCAGCTTCCTCCTCAACCCTGCAGGCAGGTGGCCCCTGCCAGGCCCCCACATGCACCCCAATAACCCACGTCTCTGCCTCTCTCCTCCCGAGTGCCCAGGGGTGCTGGGGCTAGGCTGGAGCCACGCAGATAGGCTGCTCCTGCTTCCTGCAGGGTGACTGTCAGTGGGGTCACTGAGCACCAAGAGGGGGGACAAGCTGTGACAGTGGAGGGCCCTCACCTCTCTGGGTTTAGGCCCCAGCTGCCCTCTCCCTTGGCTCCCAAGGATACAGGCCACCACGCGGGACGCCCCTCTGTGAAGAAGGCCTGGTCAGGCAAGCCAGCATAAAGGGGCTGCTTGTCCACCTGCTTCTGTGGGGACCACCCTCTCCCCTCTGCCTGGGGCGCACGAGGTCCTGGGCTCCTCGCTCTGACGCTGTCTTCCTCTTGCTCCCGACAGACCTGCGCAGGATGACGGCTGGCTTCATGGGCATGGCGGTGGCCATCATCCTCTTTGGCTGGATCATCGGCGTGCTGGGCTGCTGCTGGGACCGAGGCCTTATGCAGTACGTGGCAGGGCTGCTCTTCCTCATGGGAGGTAAGGCTGCAGCTGGGGCGGGGGGGGGGGGGGGGGAGGCGGTCCTGGTTACTGAGCTGCTGCGAGAAAGTCCAGGGGCGCTGTTAAGTTGCAGACAAAGACGGAGATTTGGGTGGGACACTTCCCATTCACTCATTCAGTCAGTCATTC
>PVHY01022098.1:0-22895 GCA_004024945.1 Uropsilus gracilis
CTTGGGGAGAATCTGCTGGGATCATCAGAGAGGCATCATTGCTCTAGAAAGAGGCTCAAGAGGAAATGGAGTGTCTCCCATGACTGGACATTTAAGTTGCACTTGAAAATGACCCTGGAAGGACCATCTTCTGACTACCAGAGCTGCTGACATGATGATGGCAGAGAGGAAGTAAGAACAGGGCCCTTGGAAAGGTATCTGGGTCCTGAATGAATCCTGGAGTCACTTGACATAACTTTCCTTGTTGCTTAAGTCAGTTGAATCAGCACTTTTTGCCACAGTAAGAGTATTCTGATTGATGCAAAGAGCTGCCTTTGTTGAGCACTTACTGTATACACAGACTTCTGTCACCAAGCTATGCATTTGTTATCAGTCAGTCCTGCCAGTAAGTGTGATGTGATCTTTTTAATTGCTTACACACACACACACACACACAAACTCATATATATATATATAATACATATATTACATATATTATATATATATATTACATCATTGTATACCCTGAGGTTCACCCACCACCATGTCACCTGTGAAATGTCATCTTGATTTCTTATGCTCATCCCACCCAATTCCCCCTCCCACCCCATGTTGTGCTTTATAAGAAGAAATACGTATTTGGTCTTGGACTAGACCACTTTCCTGAAGCGGAGCCCCTAAACCTTTGGACAATCCTGTGATCAGAGGGATGGACAAAAGAGGTGTCTTGTTATATTAATGAGCTGTCTTGATTATGTTAATGAGGTATCTTACAGAAAAGCTGGAGATGACCTCTGGGTGGGAGGTGGCTCCAGAGCAACCAACCAGGCAGTGGAAAGGGTGGGAACCCACTATCTTGGGGGAGGAGGTGTGAGGGAGTGGGGAGGCTGGGGGTTGGGAGGGTTGGGGGAGTAGGAAGGCTGAGGAGGGAGGTGGGGAGGGCAAATCAATCCCTAATGGCCAACAAGTTAGTCAATCATGCCACTCTAATGAAGGCTCCTGAGAAGCCCCCAAAATGAGATGCAGTGAGCTTCTGGGCTGGTGAAGAAGGGGAGGGATGGAGTCAGCCAGCTCAGAGAGCACAGAAGTTCCTCTCCCCTTCCCTACGCCTTGTCCTACACATCTCATCTGACTGCTCCTGATTACATCTTTTTATAACAAACCAGTCATCTGTTAGGAAAAATGGCTCCTTGCGTCTACCTGCCTCTCTTGTAAGTTAATGCTACCCGAGCAGGGAGCGCTGGGAGCCTCTGCCTTACAGCCTGTCAGGCAGAAGCATAGGCAGTGACCTGGACTGGCGACTGGCATCTGAAGTGGGGTAGGGACAAGCTTGTGGGACTGAGCCCTGATCCTGGGGCATCCGCTGCTATGTCCAGGTAGAGAGTGTCAGAATCAAGTTGAATTGTGGGACACCCTGTTGGTGTCCAAGAATTGCTCACAGTGTGGGAACCCCCTCCCAACCCACACTGGAGTCGGAACCAGAAGCGATGCAGCAACCCATGAGGCAGGCACTGCAAATAACCTCACTTTAAGAAGGAATCATGCAAACAAAAAAGAAAAGTCCCATGGGCCAAACACAACAGCTTGCACACACACAACACACAACAGCTTGCAGTGAGAGGAGTTGGAGGGACTAGAGGGAGGAAGGAGGGAAATGGGGGGTGCGGTGGGGAATAAGGGGTACAATACAACAATGCAAACATGACCAATGTTGTATGACAATTACAAAATAAAAATATTTAAAAATTTAAAAAGAAAAAGAAGGAGGAATCATGCAAGCGGAAATCAGCCAGAAAGCAAAAGAAAAGTGCTGGACAGTCTCGTTCAGGATGATCTCATATCTCATATAGGATATAGGGAATATATATATATATATCCCATATATATATAGGATATATATATCCAATTTAGTTCAAGCAGTGCATATATATATATATGTATATATATATATCCCATACAAACACACACACACACATATGGGAAAACTTCAAACTAATTGTCAGCAGAACTGAAGCATAGAACAGGGGGGTAGGTTAAATCAGGAGCGAGATGGGCACAAGAGATTAAGGTGATGGTTCTTGGGTGACAAGGTGGTAGGAGAACCTCAGTGTATACAATGATGTAAAAAATGTGTGTGTGTCTGTGTGTGCAATCAATTTAAAATAAAATATTTTTAAATTTTACTTTAAGAAAGCCAGTTTACAGAGTAAATAATGAAGTCCAGAGGCAATATAGAAATGGTCCCAGGGCCCTTAGCTAGCGGCAGATGTGGGGTTCAGACCTGAGCTCCTGTATTTCACCCCACCTCTATGAAACTGCTTTCCGCCCCCCCCCCCAGGACTGTCAAATAGCTGTCTGCTCCCAGCTCCCTCCATTCAAAACCCCACTGTTCTTGACAGATCGATGCAGAGAGCAGCCTTTGCAGACACAGCCGTATGAATCAGACCTACTGGAAGCAATTACCATCTTTGAGTCATTCCGTGAAGATACTTAAGAGCCATATGATGAAATCCAAACCAGATGCGATTTACCCCCAAGGACAGCCATTCAAGTTCCAGCTGGAGTGGAAAGATGAAACTGGCGGAAGAAAGCTCTCTCCACTCTCAAATGCCCCACACCTGCCTCCCAAAAGCAAACTCCAATTTAGTTCAAGCAGTGCTTGCAGAGCTTTTTGCAGTTGTGATAACAAACTTAAAACCAGCGATGGGCTGGAGTGTCTAAAGCACACCTTTCTGAAAACAAGACTTCCTGGCAATAAACAGTCAAATCATAAAGGGCCTGGGTGATTTCTACCATGAGAATCCAGGGGAAAAGCGGAGAGATAAAAGCATCACTTGACAAAACCAAAGACACCCACCGATGCTGAGGGAAATCAAGGGTACTATCCGCAAGTGAAGTACTCTCTGCATGTACTCCTCTGTGCTGGAGTCGGCCAATCTGACCCTTTGCTGTTGGGGTGGGAGAGGGGTATCAAAAGAAGCAGAGGTAACATTAAAATAAATGATGCCTTGTGGTTTCATGGAGTAACTGTCCTTCCAAACTCTGACCTCGTCTGCAACTCCCAGTATTGCCATGTCAGTCAGAAGCCTTTGGAAGTTTCTATCCAAACAAAACCCAACATCAGCAGAGTTGGGAAACCATCCCACCCTCATCATCCATTGTAGGGGAAACAGACTCATCATGACACTGAAATCAGGTGCAAATGGGGTAGAAGTGTCCGACCAATGAGCCAAAGGAAAAAAGTGACACTTTTAAAATGTGGCTTTTGCCCTCCAGATTCTTTCAGATTCTTACCACCCATGCATTGCAGTTGCCAGTCAAATGCAATTTAACAACAGGGTTTTATCAACAAGGAAAATTAACCAGGAAAACAAAAAGTCCTAAAAGCCACGAATGGCCAGTTATCTTACCCCAGTCACCATTTTTAGCCCAAAGGTCCCAAAGACACATGTCCAAGATGGTGCCCTTTGCCCCTCCACACCTGAGGCAGGCACTCCGCAAAGTTCAGTCTTTCTTTTCCATTTTCTCTTTGCTTCTTCTCTCTCCAGAGTTCCAAGCTGCTCAGCTTTGCCAAAGTTCTTTGAACTTTCTTCCTTTACCAGGCCCGCCTTCAGCAGCATCTGGCCACATTCACCAGGTCTGTCCTCAGCAGCCCCTGGTCAACCCCAGCCTGCTTTTCTGATGCCCAACTCCACACCAGCTACTTCTCTGCTGGACACTCTCCCACCTTGTGGCTCCTTGCCACCACCAGCTCACTCATCCAGGGGGCTCCCACCTAGCCTGGCCACTTGGGCTCCTCTTTACAATCCCACCATTCTCAAGTCTCTCCCACCTCTCTCTTTTTCTTGCTCTCTGTTCCCTCCTGAAGACCAGAGGCACCAATTTCCCCTAACACATTCTCCTGGTAATTCGTTTTCTCTTCCCCACCCAGGCCTTGAAACAACAGCCCTGGAGTCCTAGTTGCCATCCTAGTCCCCCATATTCACCAGGGCTGTTCAAGACTTGCAACAAAGTCAAAAAAGAAGTACCCTTATCCTGCTTAGGCCATTCTTAACCTCCATGCTTTTCAGACGCAGCTAATGGCAATGCCTGAATTTTATAAACAAACAACACTGCCCGGGTTGGGGTCATGGTTTCAACATCAGTGGTAGTGTTATAGGGTAGTGACACAGCTGAAAACTGTATTGGCTCCAAAATACCCTGGTGGGCAGGGTCTGAGAGAAAGACTCATGAGAAGAAGCAAGAAGTGCCAAAAGACAGATAAAAGGAAGGAGACAAGAATGGCAGACTGAGAGAACAAGCCCATGTGGCCTGGCCAGGGGAAGCCCCATGGAAGAGTGAGCTGGTGGTGATGAGGAGCCATGGTGACCAGCAGAAAAGTAGCCGGTGTGGAGAGTGTGGCACCGCAGCAAGGCGGCATCGTGAGCTGGTACCTGGAGATGCCAGGGATGTGGAAAGCTGATCTGTGACAGCATCAGCAATAGTGGAAGAAACCTGAAGAGGCTTAGAGAATCAGAGCAGCTCAGAACAGTGGAAGAAGCAAAGAGAAGATGCCGAAGAAGGACTGGACGTCACAGGGTGCCTGCTGATTTGGAGGGGCACCATCTTGGATATGTGTTTGGGACTTCCGGACTAAACGGTACTTGGGGTGAAATAACTGGCCGCTTGTGGCCTTGAAGACTTTTCGTTTTCCTGGTTAATTTCCCTTGTTAATAAAACCCTGTTGTTAATAAAACACCTGCTCCACGCAGGTGATGCGAACCTGCAATTTGTTGGTTAGAGACTCTGCCCTTTTGACCTGATATCAATAGTACCACGCGGCAGGCTCATCCATCTGCATAGATTCTTTATTGGCTCTAGCTGTTACAGACACACCAGGCAGAAAAGGGCAGGACCAGAACCAGGGCCAGGGGAGCTGGGAGGCAGGCAAGCCCCCCAATCCCCCAGGAATCTTCATCACACTCTTTCTCTGGGCCGTCTCTCTGGCATTCTCTTGTGCTCTCTCATGCTCAAGCTTGCGCTCATGCCCTCTGTACCCCTTTATCCCCTCTCTCCTAAGCCCAGGTGTGCACACTTACACATGTGCACACCCATTGGGCCACACAGTCATGGGGAAGATACAACCCCCCCCCCCCAGGGGCTGGGTATACAGGCTGATGGAGGGAAAAGCCTGATTCATTCACTCACCCCACAAGCAACTTTTACCAAAAAAGAATTTCTTGCTCCTGGTAAATACAAAAGAGGGTCTTTGACGCCAGTCCTGCTGAACACAGACACTCAGACAAGCCGTCTGGCCGGACCTTGCTCTCTCCTGAGAACATGATCCTGCTTTCCTCTATGTTGACTTTCTTTTCCAAGCAGGTCCCTGCCACTTCTGCTGACCTGCCCTAGCAGAAAGCCTGCCCCTCCCCCAGGCGTGCAAGTTTTTCTTGGTTATTCATCTCCCCTCCTGAGCAGCTAAAGATAGCCTGAGTGAGGACTGAGAAAAAAATTACTGGAGACAGTGATCTGAAGGTCTTCAGTGGCGTTCATGAGATTGGACGAATGAACTAAAGTCAGAAACTCCCTGGCACATAGTAGGTGCTCAATAAATAACTATCTGCTGCTCACCCATGTGCCCAAGGGATTCACCTGAATGGACACACCTGTAGCTTCCCACCTGAAGGGGTGCGCCTCTAGTTCCCCACCAGAGGGTGCCTCTTGGCCCATCACAGGCCAGCATTAACAGGGCTTAATGCGTCAGAGATCCCCAGTCAGTCCACAAAAGAAGCACGTGGGAGGAAAATCACCCCAGTTTTCTCATGGCTCAGGTAGGTTGGCTCTGAAACATGTTCTCTGCTACCCCCAGCCCCCAGCAGAGCAGAGCTCCAAACATCTGCAGTGACTCTGGGCTTAATAAGGCACCTTGCTCCCTGGAGCCCTCACACCCCAACCTGCCCCAGCCTGTGTTTCCCAAGTTCCCCTGCCGAAGACACAGCTCGTAATAGTGAGTAGTTAGTCGTGGGCTAGTGGGAGTAGAGAGTAGTGATAGCAGGATCGGCCAGACCGACATGTCCAGATAAACTGGGTGAAACAGCGAGTGTAGCTTGAGGTTAAAACCAGGCTGGAGGCCATGCTTGCTTCCTCCAATTAGCCAATTACAAAATTTAGATTCAAGCCACACATACTGAAGTGCTGTGCGCCAGTTTAAAATTCAACAGGCCCTCACCCTGTGTCCCGATAAACACCCCTTCCTTTTGTTCATAAAGTTGTCTCACAGTTCATACTTCCATCTAACCCCCGCCTGTGGCTGGGCGATCTCTTCTCGTCAATTCATTTCTCGTACCTTGTGTCTGGCGGCCAACACTGAAGGGTAGGGCTGCCAGATCAAGTACAGGAGACCCGGTTAGACTGGGTTTTAGACAAACGGCAAATAGCTGCTTAGTGTAAGTCTACTCCAAAGTATTTATGATCTGTGCTTTGACAAATAAAATGGTACTGGAAATTCATCTTTAACTGAGGGTTCTGTATTTTTACTTGCTGAAGCTGACACCCCTGTTCCTGTACAGCTTGGACAACTGACCTTGACCTCTCTCATTTCAGTTTCCTCCGTTCCTTATCTGTTGAAGAGAGAAAAACTCTGACCTCATAGGATTATTGTAAGGGATGGGGGTCAGGGAATAACGATGACATATAATGGGCTACCATTGGCACACAGCACGGTCACTGCATTATACATGCAAGGATTTGAAGGTGATGTTTGTTATTTACAAAAGTGAGACCCCTGAGAGCGGAGGACGTCTGCCAGGTTCCACTGCCTCTCTGGGGTTTAACAGGCAATCGTGGGAAGCATGTGCTTTGACACCAAATACCCTGGGTTTGGCATCCAGCATTATCATTTCCTGGCTGTGCTACCTCGGGCAAGTTGCTGAATCTCTCTGTGCCTGAGAAACAGGAAGAATAACGGACCTCACTGCGCAAGGTCATTGCCCAGTTAATAACGAATGGAGCCTGCTCCTGCTCTGAGCCCCTGGGGGAGTGAACTAGTGAATGAATGAAGGCAGCTGCACTTTCACCCCCTCTCAATCCATACAACGATCCACTAATCTCTCCCCTAACAATATAGCCCCAGATCGACTGAATTTCCAGCATTTCTCTGAGATGAAGTCTTACCTGCACATTCAACTGCATTAAACACCCCTCTCTGATCCAGGTCACTGATAGCACACTGTTTCCAGCATAGGAGCCGGAATCTTGAGCTACGTTCAGCAGCATGAAGCAAGTAAGCCCGCGGTGATTTTACTGCATAGCTTTAAATTCAATAGAGCCGCGATGCCAACTGGCTGCAAGAGGTAAAAATTAAGTGGTGACCTTTTCAAAATTTGCTTTCTCTGATGCCAATGCTAGCCATGGCTGCAACCAGACATTCATCATGCCTGGTTAGTAGATTTATGGTCAGAGGAGTCTAAATGCTCAGAAAATAGAGATGCATTCCAATTGAACGGCACCCAGTCCTCTTTTTAAACCAAGCTACTTAGTATTTGACGGTTCAGTGGGATCCAGCCACGTTCCATGTCCCAGATACACAAATGTCCCATTCAGAGGGACTGCATTTACACTGCAGTTATTTTTTTCCCTACCATTTATGCTGGGAAGTTAGGGGGAGGAGGGAGAGGAGAGGGGAGGGGAGGGGAGGGGAGTAGTAGGAGACTAGCAGGGAGGGGAAAGGGGAGAGGCTGAAGATATGAGGGGGAAACTGACAGAGAAGGGAGGGGGGAATCTGGATCACTGAGGAGGTGACATCAGAGACAAACCGATTCCCACTTGTCATGTTCATCATTCTTCAAGCGCCTCCATCCATTCCCTTAGAGGCTTTTGGGACATTGTTGAGATTTGCAAAGGGTGTTAAATTCTGCGGCCACATTCCCCGCCTCCTGGGAACCTGCACACACTCAAATGTCGCTGACAGTTGATTCAATCAAAATTCAGTGACCTAAGCCGCCTGTGCTCAGAACTGGGATGCTATTCAATTCAAAAAGTGTTTATTTGGGATTGAATGTCCCAGGAGAAGTGTCCTGAGGAGAGAGAGGAAAGAAAGGAGGGAGGAGAGAAAAGGAAGGGAAAGGAGGAGGAGGGGGCATTCACCAGCATCTTTGTCGCTTGAGGCGACTGGGTCGGGTAGTGGTTACGGTCACGGCCTCCATCCTGCAGCCTGGGATTGAATCGCAAACACAATTTTGAAGCCCGGCTCTGCTAGTCCCTAGCTGTGTGACCCCTGATAAGTGGCTGAACCTCTCTGAGCTTCCATGGCCTTGTTGTAGTATGGAGGTCGTGACTCAGAGCTGCCTGCGCTGTGGCTAGGCCTTGGCCGTGTGTCTGGCAGGCTCATCAGGGCTGGACAGCTGGTAGATGCCATCGCTGTCAGCACAGCACCACCCTGAGCTCTCCTGCGCCCACCCTCACCCAACCTTGCAGCACAGGTGGCAGGGTGATGGGGGGGGGCAGGAACAGACTCTTGGGACTCAGCCTCCTCTGGGACTCCCAGCTGGCAATATTCTGCAATGGGGTGGGGTTTCTGTTAGACCCACAGAAGCCCTTCAGGCGAACGAGCAGAACTACCAGGGCAGCAGCATCACCCCTCCCCATCAGGGACCTACTGATCACTTTCTCACTCTGGAGGTTGGCCCAGTGTTGCTCCAAATTGTTCCCCTTCCCTTCCCTGTGTCTCCCAAACATCCCCCTTGCACCCCGGAGGGGTTCTTAACAGAGGCTCAGAGAGGCTGATGCTATTGCCCAAGAACACACAGCTATTAAATCAAAGGGGGGAGGGTCAACTTTTCACTTGTGTCTGTGATCATGTATCATCTGCTTTCCCTAAAACTACTATGTCGATGCTTGGGGAGCACCCACCGAAAGCAAAAGACTGCCCATCCCCAGCATATTCTCCCCCTTCCCACGAGGACAGATACTCTTTCTCTAACATCTGCAGTTTCTGCATCTCCATATGGGGCAATGTGGAGACACTGTGCATTTCCTGTCTCACTGTCCTTGAATAGATGGTTAAAGAGCAAGTCTAGAGATCATCCCCAAAGCAGTGATCCTGGGAGGGGAGGACGCTTAAAAATAAGAGTCCTGGGGGGAAATAAGGATGGGCAAATGTGGATTTGCTAGTCCACCATTGCTGTATCGAAGACACTGAGAAGTCCTACAATGAAAAGTTCCATCAAACCTGATGCTTTCCAGACTTTTTTTAAAAAAACTGTAAAACCCTTTTTGGGTTATCATTGATCAAAGTTCCTGTGGAAATTAATGTTCCATGGGGCACATTCTGGCAAATACTAGATTAAAGATTGATTAGAAATAGGGCCCTTCATCTGGTTTGTTCTTAGGATTGATTCCTGTAGATGGTTATCTAATTATAAAATGGGCGTGGATTTAAGAAACCAACACGACTTGGGCTTTTAAGCCAATAAGTCAACACCCACTCAATTCACTAGGGAGACAGGTCTTGACAGGGCCTCATCTACATCACAAGATGCCCAAGGTTGCAAAAGAATCAGGCTGGACCCCAGGAAAAGACCAGCAAGAATTTCTGCCTTCAAGGTCACCTCATCACTGCCCCCTGCTGTTGACCCTGGGTGTGATGAGGAATTAGGCTAGGTTGATCAGCAATGCAAATGAAAACAATGGCGTAATATTTAAAGGGGACTGGCTATAGAAACTAGGGGAAGGAAGAATTAGAAAGCATTCAAAAGCTGTATATGCATGCCTGAAATTAGCCCAAAAAAGAAAAATGGGAGCAAGGAAGGACGGGGCAAAGATGAAACTCTCGGCCACGAGTTGCTAACTTTGGGAGAGGGATGACAGGTACTATAGGCTCACCGTGCTAAGCTGTCTGCTTTTGCACCCTGGACAAAGTCTGTATTTGTAGGAGCAGCCTACAAGAGAGGGTTATCCCTAAAGGAAACACTGTAGGCAAAGAAGAAAATAGATTCAGATACATAATGAACATAGGATGTTTTGGTCTGAAGGATTATAAAGATGCAATGATGAAATGTTATAGCTGTTTGGGAACCTGCTGCATATTCTTCTAACAGGAATGAAATTCAGTGAAGGAGTGAATTAAGGCGATATAGGGGGGCAAGAGGGAGCCTGTATCTAGAGGGGATTTCCATTTGGGGTTTAACCCAGTAGGAGGCAGGATGTGGCCAGGGCCCAGGTCTGCAGGCCTCCCTTCCAGCTTCCTGGGTACGGGGTTCCCGCTCTGTGTGTGAAGGACAAGAAGTTCTATGCAAATTTAAAAATGGAATTGGGGGTGCAATGACCAGGAATAGGCAGTGTTCTGGGGTCTCCTTGGGAGAAGGTCTCTGCAGCATCTAGAAAGGGGCTGCGTAGATGCAGAGAACATGGCCCTGTGCAAAGTGAGGACCAGATCAGCTCCAGTGTCCGCAAGCCACACGGAGCTCATCTGTCCTGCCCGCAGATCCCAGCCCGCCACCCCTCGAGTGCTCCAAGGGCACACCCCTGGCGTGGTCACTGCAAAGAAGCCACATGTGGCAGGTGGCATTTGCCCCCCAGCAATCTTTTTCAACAGCAGCCGTGCTGGCACCTTGAAGGGTGCATGGCACAGCCCCACGCCTTCAGGAAGGTGAGCAACCCTGGCCCACACCCACCCAACTCCACATTGTCACGTCTGCTGTTCGCCTGACCTTGCATGCCTTCCCCGCCCTCCAGTCCAGCCCTTTCCGGCTATCCCTTTAGTCCAAGCACCACACGGCCTGGGTCGTTCCCTCCTCGTCTCAGCCTGCATGTGGATGCCTTAGCACTTCAAGGCCGTGGGCGCCCTCTTCGCCACACTGCTGGTCTGTGAGCCCGTCCAGCTTAACACATCATCCCCCTCCATGTCCTGTGTGGACCAGTCTTGCCCACCTTGACCCACAGAACTCCAGAAACGTGGTGTTTTGTCCTAGGATCAGGGGCCAAACTTCAGGCTTTGTCCCTCCTGTTCCCTGTCTACACCTGAACCCACAGCAATAACTCAGTAAATGGACCTTGAAGTCCCACATGGCCCAGAGCAGAGGAAATAGCCAGTGAACAGCTGCTCCCTCCTTTCTCCCTTGAGGGTGTTGCACCCCCCCCTTTGATGCTGGCCTTGACTGGGGGGTCTCCTTGGATAATGGGAAGTAGAAAAAAGCCAAGCTGGGTGGGATTCAGTGGAATGGACTGATGAAGGGATGGATAGAGGAGTGGGGCTGGCCCCGGGGCCATAGTCAGGGTGGAAGACAAACTCCGGTTCTGGAAATGGCTCACATGTGGGGCAGCGAGGGTGTGTGACAGATCAGATATGGACTGGGGGGGGCAGTGGGGAGCAGGAGGGGTGAGAAAGAGAGAGAGAGCGAGAGAGAGAGAGAGAGAGAGAGAGAGAGAGAGAGAGAGAGGCCTGCACAGGTAGGATGGACTCGTCAAAGTCAGTGAAGGTGGGGAAGGTCGTGGGAGGAGCAGGGCTTTTGTTTGAAGACTCACTTTGGCTTTGAACTTGTTAAATCTCAATTAGAGGATTCCATGAAACCGCCTGGAGGCAGTTGGCTGTGAACGTCTATAAAGGTCAGGGGAACCCCTAGGCTAAAGACAATAAACTTGGGGGTTTATTTAAGTCAGATGTAAGTATAGAAGAAAAGAGGCCCAAGGAAAGTGGACACTACCTGAGGGCACTGTGAGGTGGAGGCCAGCATGGCCCGTGGAGGGACCAGGGAGGCAGGAGGAAGACCAGGAGGATGAGGTGCTGGGGGGGAGGGGTGAGTGAAAATCAATGGGGATTTGTAAGCTGCTTGCTGGGCACCCATCCATACTCCCTCCTTTCCAGAAATTGCCCCAGTTTCCCTGAGACCTGCTCCTTCCCCACCCAGACCCCAGCTCCAAGCACAGAACTTCAGGACCTAGAGCTGTCAATCACTCACCGCCCTGACCAGAAACTGGGGTGAGCATCAGACTCGGCACAAGCTGATCAGAGTGAATCACAGGACTTCTGCAGAAGCAGCTGGGGATCTAGTTCCAGCAGGACTTGGACTTTGCAGGGAAGTAGGCATCTTACACACGGGGCAGCTCCTCTGTGACAGAGCCCCAGCCTAGAAGGGAGTAAATGGGCAATGTTTTCCCCTTCCCTGCACTGCACAGGGTAGTCTCTTCCAGGAAGGCTCCAGGAATGTCAGGTGGCTCATAGGACTTCTGCACAGGTGAGGGATCCTGAGAGCCTGAGGCTGCCACAGGCACCACAAGTCCCACCAAGACTTGAAAGCTGACATCCAGGATACCTGTGTACACATACGGAAACCCTGGCCACAACAAGGGCCGCGCTCTCCACAGAGGCTAGCACTGTCCATGCTGTCCTCACCTCTGGCGGTGAGAGAAAGGAGCAGAAGACTTTCAAGTGTTTCTCTGACATACTCGTGCCTTATTTGACTGTGTCACGCTGAGCCTGACTTGTTATTTGGAAAAGGTTAAAAAAAAAAACCTCAAGTGCACCTCCTCCAGGAAGCCTTCCGGGCTACTTTGAATGCTGATTTGTCAGCATTGCAGGTCCTTGCACGGGTCCCTCATTTCAGCAGGTGCCACGTGAGACACTTCACTGTCCTGGGAGCCCTGGAAGACAGACTATTCATTCTCCCTCTCTGATACTGAGCCTCTGAAAGGAGCTTAGGAATACTATCTGGGGACTGACTGAATGGGAGGGAGAGAGGGAGGGAAGGAGAAAGGAAGGCAGGGAGGGAATGAATGAATGAATGAATGAATGGATGGATGGATGGATGGATGGATGGATGGATGGATGGATGGATGGATGGATGGATGGATGGATGGATGGATGGATGGATGGATGAGTTCAGCATTGCCCAAAGCAGCACTAAACCCCCCTAGCCTCTGCCCACATGCACCCTACTGAGACTGGCTAAGTGACAGGAGTGGCCATTTGGGCGTGCTGGGACACGCTGAGATGCCTAGAATTGATGATTGTGCTACCAACACCTCAGCGGTGTGGACTTGCAAGGCTTCATTCCACACAGGGGCCCAGCAGCCAGCTGCTCCACGAACTGGACCCAGAGTCTCCAATACTCATGGCGACCCCCTTTCTCCTCTCATCCTGACTGCCAGCTCCCTCAGGGAAGCAGGGAACAAAGGGGATGAGGGAGCAGGAGGAAGGCCTGGGCAACACCAGCCATGAGAGCAGCTTTGGACCATCTATTCCAGGGCATCTGACAGACGATCTCCCCTGGGCATCGCTGGGTGAGTAGCTGAGAAAAGCGAGGAGAGAGTTACCTCAGGCCAGCGGAAGAACAGATCCTGTCCACAACCTCAGCTTCACCGCTAGCCAGCTTCATAACTCTGAGCAACCTGCTTCACTTCTCGAAGCTTCAGAGACACCATGTGGTTTGTCTTTATTTTAAATACCAGGGCCACGGTATTCACATCCTGGGGCCAGGAAACACTGACCCTCGCAGGAGTTTGTCTTGATGATAAGGCACTAGAATGCATGCCTCCTCCAAGATGCAACAAGCCCTGGAAAGTCAACCCAGACTTGACCACTGGAGATGGGTCTCCAGTAACGGGAGTTTTGAGGTAAAGTTTTGACTGTGGGGAGAGAAAAGGAAGAAGTCCAGGGAAGATGTTTCCCTGAGGAGAAGAGAATAGGGTTGCTGACCCAAAGGGCCGTAGGCACGGAATCCAGCTGTTTCCCCGTCTCACGCTACTGACCATACAAAGGAGACTTCCCAGGTACCAGGTAGCTTCCTGAAGGGGTCACGGGTTCTCCCTTCTATTATAGAAACTCCCTTGTACAGATGATGTCCAGGGAAACTGAAGTCCAGGGAAGCTCAGTAACTTACTCAGGGTGACCCCAGTGGCACAGGGAGCCAGCTTGAAGCCCCAGAGGACCAGCAGACAGCAGTGGACACCACATTGGTTTCCAAGGCACTGGGCCCTTGGGAGGGTTGGAGAGTGAGGACATGAGAGAAGAAGAGAGCAAGGTGTGAAAAGAAGGCCCTGCAGGGCAGGCCCCAGGCACTCCCAGTTGCTCCAGGCTGGCTACTGGACACACAGCCTCCCATCTGGGTGGGTCCCGCAGAAGGACTGGCTGGCGGGAACAACCCACCTTCCCTCCTTTGCTCCCTCTGGCTCCAGCTGGCCTAACACATTGCAAACCGTTACCATGGAGACCACTCTCCAGTGGCCAGAGCAGAGAGCTGGCACCCAGTGACTGGAGGTTGAGAGAAGGCTGGCACTAGGCTGGGGATTGAGCCCTGGCAGGGGGAGGTGATGCCAGGGTGTCAGACAGCCAGAGGCAGGAGGTCAGCCCCTCTCTACCAGGCATGCTCCCAGGTCTGCCAGACTCTGCTCAAAGCTACCAGAAAAACCACCACCACCAAAGCACAGAATCAAATTTTCCTGTCCTTGTCATGCCTTAGATATCTGCGCAGCACCTACTGTGTGCAGCACCTACTGTGTGCAAGATCTCATACATGGTGCTGACATAGCATCATAGGGAATACAGATTCTGTGAAACTCATCAGAGTCTCCTAGTATAGACCATGTGCCCTCATGGAACAGTGTGAGATACCTACCTAGAGAGGATATAATCGGCCTAACAAGAAGCTATTCTCTATTTGTTTTTTTTTTGTTTGTTCTTGCTTTTTGTTTTTTTTTATTTTTTTGAGGCTAGGTCTCACTATGTTGACTGGGGAAACACAGGATCACGTTGCCCAGGGTACCCCGGACTCAAGTGATCCCCAGCCTCAGCCTCCCAGGTAGCTGGGATTACAGGTACGCACCACCACACCCAGTTATTTTTTTTTATAATTTTAATTTTATTCATTCTTTAGATTTTACAGTATCAGCAAATTGTTATTGGAAAGCCTCCCCCTCCTCACCCCCCTCATTGACGACGACCCCTCTGTTCACTCCAGCCTCTTTCCTTGTTTTTTTTTTCTGATCTATGTTGAGTCCTTTGGTTTCTTCATTATCTGTGGCAATGTCCTTTTCTTGGGTGAGGGACTGTGATCCTGGGATATAGCAAGCCGTTCTGGTAGGTGTTCAGTCTTATCTCTGCACTGGGTAGCAGTTTGTTCTCATTGGTTTTTATTGTAGAGCTTATTCATTGCCACATGCATTTAATATTAACATCAGTAACAATATTAGTGGTCATAGCAAGAAGAGCTGCCATTTAATCAACACATACTACATGCCAAGTCAAAGGACCCTATTCACATCAACACCTTCACTTCACCTCCAAGCTACGATGGACACTTGTATTGTCCTCATTTCATAGATGATGAAATCGAAGACTGAGTGTTTCATTCACTGACCCAAAGGTAAATATCTATGAGCTAGTTTCCCATTGCCATGAATTTAGGGCCTTAAAACATCACCATGAATTTAGGGGCTTAAAACAAGGCACATTTATTCTCCTGCGATTCTGGGCATTCGACATCCAAAGTTTGTCTCATGGATTAAAGTCAACATGTCAAGAGAAACGGCTCCTTCTAGAGGCTCTCAAGGGACAACCCATTTCCTTCTCTCTTTCAGCTTCTCGTGGTGCCTACACTCCTTGGCTTCTGGCCCCTTCCTGCAACTCTGCTCACAAACAACTGGATGTGTGTGTCCTTCTGAGATTCATAGGTTGAAAGCTGATGTTAGGAATTGGTGATGGTGTTAGGACCTGGAGCCTTTGGGGGTGATTAGGTTATGAGGGTGGAGCCCCCATGAATGGGATCAGTGCCTTTCTAAGGAGACCCCAGGCAACTTCTTTGCCTTCTCCCCATGAGGACACAGCCAGACCTAGGAAGCAGGCTCTTACAGACACAAGACCCGCTGGCAACTTGATCTCAGATTTCCTCCTCTCCAGAAGTATGAGAAATAAGGTCTGCTGTTTCTAAACCAGCCTGGCTTTTGGGGCATAGCAGCCGGGGTAGATGAAAGCAGATTTCCTGCTCTACTTCTCCATGCCCTACTCCTCTGCCTCTCTCTTCTCCAGCCCCTGGTGATGACCTTGGGGTCATCAGATCATCCAGGATCATTTCCCCTCAAGATCCTGCACTTAACCACCCATGCAGAGTCCTTTTTGCCAGAGGAGCTGACACCCGTGGGCTCCTGGGATGACGTCCTGGCCTATTTGGGAAACATCATTCAGCTGGCAGAGATAGACTCGGGATTCAAAACCCCAGGTCTGAAGCTGTGTAACTGATCAGGGTGCCTTCAGACCAGCACCACTGGCCCTTCCTTCCCAGCAGAAGAATATGTAGTTTCTCCAAGCAGCATGCTGTGGGGCTTCGCAGAGAGCTGGGCCCTAGGCTAAGGCAGGCTGGCTCTTGCTTCCCAGATCACCAGCTTCCTGCATTGGTCTGGAACACTCAGCCAGCAAGAAAGGGAGATCACAGGCTATGGGGTCAGACACGCTAGGCTTCAACCTCCACAGTGGCCTCTGCCAGTTCGGTGACCTTGGCCATGTACTTTGCCTCACTCTCAGTTTCCCTATCTGTGAAATGGGCATTATTTGACCCATCTCTAAGGGGTATTATGCAGGTTTTAAGGAGGTTATGAAGAAAAGGGGCTTAGAAGGTCCCACACAGAACTGGAGCACAGATAAGAATTTTATTATTGTTGTTGTCACTATTATTATTGAAAAGTAAAACTTTGTCAGCAGTCAGTTAGTCAGTTCTTTTTTTTTTTTTTTTTTTAAGAGACTCAGTCTCACTATGTTGCCCAGGGTAGTCCCAAACCAGGATCAGATCTGAGTAGTCCAGATCCCGGATTGGATCTGGGATCCCATGGACTCAGGTGATCCCTGGCCTCAGCCTCCCAGGTATCTGGGATTACAGGTGCCCACCACTGCACCCGGCTGCTTTTTTTGAGACCAGGTCTCGCTACATTGCCCAGGGTAGTCTCGAACCTGTGAACTCAAGTGATCCCTGGTCTCTTCCTCCCCGCGCTTGGACTACAGGCACAAGCCACCACGCCCGGCTCAGTCAGTTCTTCTTGCGAACCTTATTAGGCCCTAGATCCCCTCACCCTAAAGATCCTAGAGGTTAAAAAGTAAAGCCCTCCTAAGGTCCACATCCCTCTCCTGTGACCTCTAGGACCCAGACTCTCCTCAGAGAACCCCCAGAACAGACAAGACGATGCCAACCACACGTGAAAAGTTTAACAGGACAAAGGAGACGTGTGAACAACTTCCCAAGAAGAAACCATCGCAGCGCTGATTCCCAGCCCCATGAAAGGGGGGCACCTTCCAAGACCTGGGGTAACAGCACACTTCACCGCAGTCACACCAACTGCCTTTCCAAAGCCAGATATGGGATGCGGAAAGGAAAACAAGACAACTGAGGTTCTGTTTCTGCCCAGAAAATGCACCAAAGGTTGTAATTAAAGGCTCTGGAGTATATCCAAATGAATAGCCCACCCCTGAAAAAAAATATTTTGACAGGCAGGGCTGAATTATTCAGTAGAAGGTGCCGCTTATTTAAAGCAGAGAGTGGGCTGACAAGCGGTTGTTTTGTTTCCACTTTATTTCTTCCCTGGAGTCTCTAAACAGTCCAGATTCCATTATGACTCCGAGAAAGCCCTCTGCAGGGGCTGGGCAGGAGAGTTGAGACTCCTCCGTGGGGCACCTGTATTTGAGAAACACCTCAGCCACTAGCCTCACGTGAGCACATTCATTTAAGTGAAGGAGTAGGAGGGATAGTCATCCTACTGGAGACTGCTAATTTCATTGAGGGAATGTTAATTATTTTCTCCTTTTATTTTTCCCTTCCTGGCTAGAACAATGCTAGTTATATAAGAACATTGCTGTTTGCTAGAACTAAACATGAAGCTAAGAAATAGAATAGTGATGATGATATTTCACCAAGATGCCCAGGCTCTGAATAAACTTTCTCAGGCAGGAAGAGCCTGTGCAGGGCAGAAGACTTTACCTTTTGGGGGGCAAGTGGAGGCAGAGAAAAAACTCAGCTGAGTGCCTCCTACAGTTGGTTTTGTTTTTGTTGTTTTTTTTTTTGAGACTAGGTCTCGCTATATTGCTCAAGGTAGTCCCAAACCCACCACTCAAGTTATCCCTAGCCTCAGCCTCCCAGATAGCTGGAATTACAGGTGCATGTCACCACACCTGGCTATTTTTGACAGCAGATTTCACTATGTTGCCTGGGGTAGTCTCAAACCCATGGACGCAAGTGATTCCTAGCCTCAGCCTCCCAAGTAGCTGGGATTACAGGCGCATGCCACCACGCCCAGCTTGTCTCCTACAGCTGTTATACCCTTCACTTGTCCCAACTCAAAACTGTGTTTTGAACCAGCTCAATTACCTCAAAGTGGAAAGACATTGCCACCGATTGATGCAACTGATGAACCAACTATGAAGTAAGAAAGGAAGAATGGGTGGCGGAGAACAGTGTTGAGCCGGAGCCAGCATGGTGGCCGAGCGCAAGACTAAATTGTCTAAAAACCTGCTGCGCATGAAGTTTATGCAAAGGGGACTGGACTCGGAAACCAAGAAACAACTAGAAGAGGAAGAAAAGAAAATCATTAGTGAAGAGCACTGGTATTTGGATTTGCCAGACCTTAAGGAGAAAGAGAGTTTCATAATAGAAGAGCAGAGTTTCTTGTTGTGTGAAGATCTTCTCTATGGAAGAATGTCATTCAGAGGATTTAATCCTGAGGTTGAGAAATTAATGCTTCAGATGAATGGTAAGAACAAAGCAGAGGAAGCTGAAGATGAAACAGTGGAACTTGATGTGTCAGATGAAGAAATGGTTAGAAGGTATGAGACATTGGTGGGGACAATTGGAAAAAAGTTTGCCAAAAAGAGAGACCAGGCCAATTATGAAGAAGATGAAAATGGAGACATAAAACCAGTTAAAACAAAGATGTTCTTGAAACCCCAAGAGTAAAATCTGTGCCTTAAGACCTGACTCAGGGATGTCTTGTGAAAGTTTTGCTGCATATTTTAGAATTCATTCTAATGATATTTTTAACATTGTAGCTTTTGTAAAAAATGTGTGATGTTGGAAACTGATGTTTTTGAAACAGCTGTGTGATGGATGTTATACATCCTTTGCTTAGAGATATTCATCAAGAATGGGATTTTAGCCCTTAATCTTCAAATTTTCTTAGCTACATAGTTGTTTCCTGAAGAATTTTTGAGCTCGGATTTTTTCTAAGTTGTCACTGACCTTTAATTGACTCATGGTACAACTGGTTAAATCCCTCTATTTAGATTTCACTTTAAATTATTAGTCTTTTGAAGCCAAGTCATACATAAATTTTCAAGTCAGTCATGAGAATTTATTATATTAAATTTTTGTGGAACAAACATGCATCTCCAGCCTGAGGCATTTACCTGCTACCAAGTCAGTCATTGTCAGTTTGTGGGATTACAAGATATTTGTTTAAAGTCTTTAATTTAAAAAAAAAAAAAAGAAAAGAAAGGTTCTATAATAAACATCTGTTTTTATAAGCATTTTCTATTCTGTTATACTTTCCAAATAATAATATTAGCCTAATACAGTACTGGAACTTTTATACAAATAGTAACTTCTAAAAACTAGGCATTATTATAGAATACAGTGATGTCTGGTTGAGTCAGAGAATTACTGTTTATAGATCAGAACAATCAACAATTTCTTTTACAGCACAATAGAATTTACCACTAACCAGGAGCTCTTTTCTGAGCCTTCTTGTAAACACTAAGAAAAGATAGGCATGGAATTGTTCTCTCTACCTATCTGGACATATGTACCTATAACTTCCAAGAAATTCTCACATCATTTTGTTCTTAGCAATGAAATGTGTGTCTTTCTTTCTGAATTGCTTTAGATTTTGATTGCTCTATGATCTCAGCTCTCTGGTGAATTACAAAATAAAAAGTTCTGCATTTTCATTTAAAAAAAAAAAAGAAAGGAAGAATGTTAAGAATCTGCCTAAACTGGTCCCTGAGATTATTTTTACCTGCTGAAGAGTTCAATTCCCTAATTGTTCAGTCGATGCACAACTATCTACTGAGCACATCCTACCTTTAAGACACTGGGGAAACAGTCATGAATAAGACCACAAATCCTTTCCTGGAAGAATTTACATTAAAGTAGGGAAAAACAAATTGCAAACAAGAAAGTAAATATATGAAACGACCTCAGACAAGTCTAAATGCAACAAAGAAAATAAGATAATAGAATCCAGAGGACTGGGCAAGGGGCTACTTTATTTACTGAACTAAGGCCAGATAGGAATGAAGCCAACCAGAGGAAAAGCAAGTGCAAAGAGCCTGAGGTAGAAACAGAGAGAACAGTATGGTGTGACTGGAGCCCAGTGAGCCAGAGAAGGCAGAAGATGTGCTTGGGTAAGGGGGGGACAGGGTCAGATTGTCAAGAGAAGTTGTCAAGAGAATCTGAGTTGTATTTTAAATGCAATGAGAAGCCATCAGTGCATTTCAAACTAGGATGTAAAAGTAGAGCAATTACTCTAGTAGATGAAGGGCCACTTTGAAAGGTTGTTAGCTCTTCTGTCACTATGGATACCAGGACAACTGGCCCGCTATGAGTCAGGTTTGTATTGGTGAAATCAGGCTCAAAAGGATCAGAAGCTGCCAACCAACAAGTCACAGGGAAAAAAATCTCTTCAAATGAGGCTTCTGCCACCCAGCTTTCTTCACCCACACAGAGCAGTTGCCACTCAAATGCAGTTTAACAACAAGGTTTATTAATATGGGAAATTAACCAGAAAAAAAAACAAAAAGTCCTTAATACCACAAGTGACCAGTTATTTCATTCCAAGTACAAGTACCGTTTAGGCTGAAAGTTCCAAACACATGTCCAAGATGGCACCCCTCCAAATCTGCAGGCACCCTGCAATGTCCAGTCCTTCTCCGGCGTCTTTTCTTTGCTTCTTCTCCAGTGGTCCGAGCTGCTCTGCTTGTCCAAAGCTCTTCAAATTTCTTCCACAATTGTTGAGGCACAAATCAGCTTTCCAAATCCCTGCCCATCTCCAGGTACCAGCTTACTATGCCCCCTTGCTGAAGTGCCTCACTTTCCACACCAGTCACTCTTCTGCCAGTCACCATGGCTCCTTGTCACCTCTAGCTCACTCTTCCAAGGGGCTTCCCATGGCCAGGCCACATGGGTCTATTCCCTCAGTCTGCCATTCCTGTCCCTCCCCCTTCCTTTCTTTTCTTTTTTTTTCCTATCCTTGTTCCTTCCTTTTATCTGCCTTTTGCGCTTCTCACTTCTTTTCATGCATCTTTCTCTTGGACCCACTCACCAGGGTATTTTGGCGCCAATACAGTTTCAACTGTGTCATTACCCTGTATCACTGGGAGTTCATTTTCCAAAAAAGTGGGATCTGTCAGGGCACAAAAGAAATTATCCCATAACCCTCTTGGTTCTTCTAGGCTGGCAGATAATCAAGCAAGCATCAGACAGGCTGATAGAAGAAAATATCCAAAAAGAAGTTAACTAAGAATATGTCTATCTCCTGTACACATGGAGAAACCCAGCAAGACTGAGTAACTCAGCATGTGGCTTCAAACACCATTTTAAATAGCTTAACTGGAACAGAAAGGCTTTGTGGGGGAGAAAGCAGAGGTCAGTGAGGGAGGTTCCCCCAGGAAGGTACACCAGACAAAGGTATGCAGATTGAGTTCTGTGTCCTCTATTGAGAAGCATCAAGGAGATGAAGACTTTCCTGCCTGTTGAGAGAGACACCCTCCCAGAGAGATGTTTACACATAAATGCTGATTTCCAAACCAACCTCCTCCAGCCTTTCAAATCCCTCCAATGAAATCAACCTCTTGTCAAAAAAGACATTTTGCCGTGGCATATATTTGCTCTCCTACAGGTTGGATTTGCTTCCCCACCCCTGGGATGTTTCTGAATGACAGGGTGCATGATGGCAGTTGGTTGGGAAGGCATAGCCTATAATTTATTCAACATATATTACTAGGCACCTATTCTAGGCACCAATCAAGAGACTAGGGGTACACCAGTGAAGTAAGCAGACACAGACATGTTTCCCTTGGAGGCCGGGCCAACTATCCCCCCCAACTATCTCTGCCTTACCCTTGAGCCCCCACCAGAATGGGTGGGGCAAGAGGTTGGTGCCCCCCCCCGCATGTTTCTGGATGGGGGGGGCACTTCCAGGGGATCCGGGCCACCTGAAGTGCCGGGCCAGAACCAAAGCAAACTGGACCCCATATCTCCGCCTCGTTCTCTTGGGGAGCCAGACCGACTATACTTCCAGAGGCTTGTCTTCCCTTTGAGTCCCCTCTAGAATTGGGGTGGGGACTGCTGGGCACATGGCCAATGGGGGTGGTGGAGTAGGGGGGGCAGGCAGGTTGGGAGGTGTCACCCCCTCTGGTTTTCTTCAAATTCAGTCAATCCTCACGAGGAACAATAAAATCACTAATTTAGCAGCAGCTACACATGAAGATGGAGGTGAGGAGAAAGAACTAAGGCCCAGGACAAACAAACATGTCAGATCCAGGGGACACAGGGCTGTGAGACCAACTCTAGTGACAAACTGTCTTAGAAATACACCCATGGGCCGGGCATGGTGGCTCGTGCCTGTAAGCTTCAGCCTATGAAGCAACCGGGGCTAGGGTTCATGGTTCGAGTCCTGCCTGGGACCCATAGTGAGACCTAGTTCCAAAAAAATAGCTGGGCGTGGTGGTGCATGCCTGTAATCCCAGCTACCTGGGAAGCTGAGGCTGGGGATTGCCTGAGTCTGTGGAACGCTGGACAATGAGAGCCTGTGGTCCCATGGGCAAAAATAGCGAGACCTAGTCTCAAAAGAAAAGAAAAGAAATACACCATGAGCCAGGCATGGTGGCATGCACCTTTAATCTCAGCCTTGGGAGGCTGAGGCTAGGGATCACTTGAGTCTGCAGGTTCGGGACTACCCCAGGCAAC
>PVHY01022099.1:0-22868 GCA_004024945.1 Uropsilus gracilis
GCGGGCCGTGCGCTCCAGGATCCCTAGTCTCCCTGGGGACCCGGCGGTGGCATCTGACCCGCCGTTGGCCCTCGACCCGGTCGCGAGCAGTGGGAGGGTGCTGTGACCCGCACGTGCCAGCTCTTCAGGTGTGCTGGCTGCTAGTACCGGTTATGTGGCGAGGACTGCAGGAAATGTCCCCTCTTGTGCTTTGAAAAGCTTTAACTAGGTTGACTGGCAGTGCACGTATGTGCACATATATACCAGGTCCCAAGCTTTGTAACTAATCCTACATTAGCTAAAAATCTCATCCTACTTGTCTAACCCTAAATTTGTCCTTTGCATCTTGGCGTAATAGCCTTATACTTGAGTTGGTGTCTGTTGGCTGCCTGCGTCACTGGCATGGCTTCGAGAGGGGTTATCCTCAAATCGTGTGACCGTAGAGAGACATTCTTGTGGTGTGTTGTAATAAGACCTTTTTGATGAGATCTCCTATAAACTCTTCCAATATACTTAAGTTCAGATATTAAAAATTGACTCTGCCCTTAACTTGGACTAGAGCGCCATGTTTTAGCACAGGCTTTATGTAAAAAGCGTCACTGACATCGCACACCTGTTAAGGGTGATGTGACTTATTTTATAGGTGAGGCAGTGAGACTAGTTGAGTAGTATCAAACTGCTCTGTCCTAAGTGCTTTGTGTTACATCATGTCAATATCATAAGATACATGTGATTTCCCTATTTTTAATTAGGAAATCAAGGCATGAAGATGCTAAATGACTTGTCTTTAGTTATTCAGAAGTAAAAGCAGGGTTCATACTACAAACCGCTGTAGCAAGGAATGAGGTGAATTGAAAGGTCATATTTTCACAACACAGAGGGCACTTTTAACTCTATATGCCAGTTAGAAAGAACCTGGGAGTCCCCTCATTCTGTAGGTTGGAAACTTGATGCCTACAGTATCCTGCCAGGGCCACTTGGTTAATGACACACTGGGATTATGTGAAGAGATGGGGTGTCCCATCTCTCTGGGCTCCATTCTACCACTAAGCTGAGCCTGTTGCCAGCAACATGAAATAGCAAAATATTATTACTGTTGCTAACTATAGTATAGTAACAGTTTATCATTTACTGAACTATTTCTCATGTCCACAGCTACTCTGTGTATATTATAAATCTCATTTAATTTTCTCATGATAACAGACAGGTTAGGTAGGTAATTCAGATAAAATTACACATCTATTAAGTGACAGATTCAGTTCTAAAATAGACCTTTGATTCCAAAACCCGTGCTTTAGCCACAAACTCTGTTCTTTTCAAAAGGCAGAGGTGCCATAAAGCGTTTTAATTTCCCATCAAAGTTCATAATGGCTCAAAGGGAAGGGATGTAAACTATCTTCTGGAAGAGACTTGGCTTGAGGCATACAGCCCATGTAGCTAGGACTCATTTGTGGTCGCTAAGCACAGTGTTGAAGCATCTCTTTAGTCTGCATATTTTCCCTTACATCTATTCCTCAGATCCCTGATCCTGCCACTCCCTCTTACTGCCAGTAGCTGATTGAAGAAAACAAAAGTCATCAACTGACTTGTTCCTGTCTTGTCTACAATCTCAGAAACTTGCTGTAGTCACCCTTTCCTGCCTTCCTGTTACCTCCATTGAGGGGTTCTTTCCCTTGTCTATGTTTTAGATTCTACATCCCACCATCCTTTACCCAGACCTTCTCTTTCATGGATTCATTCATTCTGGGCTTCTCCTATGTTTATCCACACTCAAATCTCTTCCATCTTTACAGCAAATTTTTCTGTCCCGTTGAAGCTCCTCCCTTACAGCCAGACTTTGTTATAGAACAGCTTTACCCATTCATCACTTCCTTTTACTCCTCAATGACCTAAAATCTGGGTTCTGTCCACTCTGTTCCCCAAGGACACAAGTCATCATGTAGATATTTTGTAAAGAATTAAGATAGTATGTTAGGCTTTGAGAATCATGTTTTGGCTCTGTTACATATCGCCTCCTTTTTTCGACTTCTGAATAATGTAAAATATATTTTTAGGTTGGGCCATATAAACAGGCTGTAGTTTGCCAACCCCTGCTATAAATAATAAACTCAGCTCTCCCACCCCCGAACAAATGTATTCCCTGACTTTCCAGCCACATTGACTCTACTTTCCTATCTCCTCAAAACCCTTCTCTGCTGCTTTTGTTGGTACCATACTTGTGCATGCCTCACTTTTTTTCATGAACTTGGGGGGGGGGGGATCTGTCTTGAGCCCCTTTGTCTTTTCATTTAGTATGTCCTGTTGGGTGATGTGTGTGTACCCAATTCTGTCTTTCTGGGAAGAACATGTATTTTTGCTGAGCCTCAGAACTGCACATAGGAGATGCAGTGGGAGACTCTGGTTAGCAGCACAGACTGAAGCCAAACGGACAGGTTTGAATCTGGATTTAGTGTTTACTAGCTATGTTAATTTGGAAAACTTTGTAACTTTTTTTATGACTGAGTTGAACCATTCTTCTAAAGGATTATACATAATCATATAAAGAGGTTGATGTTTGAAGCCTTATGTACAGGTGATTGGAAGGCAGAATTTGAAGATTGAGCTTGAACTAAAACAAGTGATGAATAATTGTGTCTGTTGGAGATTTCCAGGGAGTCACCCCTTTGAAAGGGGACACTATAGCCACACCTCAGTACATGTATAGTTTCTATTACCATCTCATTTTATGAATCGATTTTTGATAAACAAGACAAATACTATAGGTATGATGTGTCCTTTTATTGTTATAAATATTTGTAAATTTTAAAACTATGTTGTGTAATTTATTAAAATATTTGCCTATAAGAGTTGGTGGACTGATCCATTTACTTTATGAGTTTCTTATTTTTAAAAGTGAGGAAAATAACCGCCTGATCCCTCAGAGTGTATGAGAAGGTGACCCTCTGTGAGAATGCCCACAATAGTGGTATGGTAAATGACCAAATATTAAATGATATTTAATAGGCCTCTTTGGCAAAATAGATAATCACCATAGAGCACTTTCAAATATGCAAAATCCGTAAACTGCACAAGATTACCTCTACTTTTTTATTTTTTGGATTAAGTTAGCAAGTCCTAGGGTGTCAGGGTTTCTCACCAGCAAGTTTTTGAGCATTCTGTAGCTGGGGCAGTAGTCTGTCTAGGACAAGCTAAAGTAATACATATGGTGAAAATAGCCCCAAATGGAAAGCATAAATGAAATTGAAAGCCTTTCTCTTAATCCCTGAATCTCTCCTAAGAAGAATCTTACCAGGGAACCCATATATCTTTTTTAAAAAATTGGAAGAATTCTACTTAAATATAAGTTAAGATCACATATAGATCATAGCATGTATTTGACTGTATTTTTTAAAATAACCTCCTAGGGCAGTGGTGGTTGGCTTCTGGCACCTCATCCTATAGATATAGATGTTTACCTCTCCACCACTCCTTGTTTTTTCCTTTTGTTTTTTCATTAAATCTACTGCTTTCAATCTCTTCTCACATACTTTCTTCTTCCTCCCTTTTTTCTTACTTAATGTCTACTCCTGGTTTCTGTGCCATGGAGAGATTATAATCACTGAGTAGAGAAGGATGCCACAGGGCTGGGATTGCAAAAGTTCAGTGACAAACTTAGAATCCAAACAGATCTTGACAGGCTGGAATCCAACTAGTTGACATTTACCAGGGATAAATATAGGGTCTTATGCGTTGGTTTTAAAATACAGAAAGCCTGCAGTGGTGTAATTTGAGATATTGTCTGTAAAGCAGTATACAAATGTAGTTATTAAACTATCCTGAGTTAACCTAGTCCTAGAAATTTAGGTAAGTTCTGGAAAAGTCCTAGTATTACCATTTTTCATAGGCCTTTATTTGCAAACTCCTTTTTTAAACTAGGAAAGTTTATTGTTAAGTTTGAAATATAGAATATATCTTCTTAAACTGCAGAGGACCTAAATCTGACTGCTTATAACAAGTAACTTCCTTATTTGACAATAAGTTAGCATACATGTGTTGAGAGAAGCAGCAAGAAAGTCTGGGAAGTAGACAGATTTGGAAGAGAAAGGGACCGGCATCCTCAAAGGCAACTGAGGCATTTTGCTTCTTCTTTAGTGTGGGCAATGGTGTTTTCACCAGCAGCTATGCATAAACAACAGCTACAGTCCTTGTAGTCAGATTACTGCCTAAGCCTCTTAAATATAGATACCCAAGGAGTATCAAATGAGTAATTTCTTTTTATTTGAATTTGAATTTGTTTAATTGAAGGACTTCAGGACTGAAAAGGATCATAAAAAATATTTTTTTTTTATTTTCAGTTAACCTACTAACAAATGAAACACCGTTAAAAACCTTCAAGAAAGGCAGGTGAAGTCTCTCTCAGGTTGACTACATGCCTATTTTAGGGGAAGACATATGCCTATTTTATTCTTTGCTCCTAGATATGATTTCAACTTACCCATCCTTACAGTGCCATAGGGTGTAAGAGATGATATCCTGGAAGCTGTGTGGGGGAGGGGTGTTAGGTTCAGATCCTGCTTTTAAGGTATCTCTGGACATTGAGAACACTGATTCAGTCCAGTGAAGATCTGAGTCAGTTCATAATGATGGGGCAGCCTCAGCACCCACTCACCTTCCAGGTGATCCAGTTTGTCTGTTTGCAAAACACCAGCAAGGAGGCTGAGGAAGGGGAGATATTTCACAGGAACAGCCAGCTGAAAGACACGTGTAAGCTTTAGTCATTGGCTAGTGTGACTACTTGCTCATATTTATCAAAGTAGCTACAACAAAAACAAAAACCCACCAAAATCCTAGCATCAAGAAAGGCAACAGCTCCCACACAGACTCAGTGAATTTCCTAAAGTAACAATCCTGAGTATACCCTGGTCTAACAGCAGCAAAGGTGAGGAAATATTTGAAGACAGCTTCCCAAATTCCAGGCACCTTCCCAACCCTTTCTCATTTGGAGGCACACTGATGCTGACTGGCCTTCTGTCACGATCATCTCTGTTCTTGCCTCCTCAACTCCTCACTCCCACTTAGTCTGGGCCACTCATTAGGTTTGGTGACTAATTGTACATGAATTTCCAGCAAGATGCAAGTTGGAACTTCAGCACCCCTACTTTCCACATTAGGTCTACCATACTGTTGAGGACCTATATTCTGTAAACAAGTGTGAGGTGAAGGGTCTCACCAGTGGTGTCCTCCAGACCACATCTATAGGTGGCCGAAGTGTTGATGCTGTAACTGGGTCCTAGATGAGCTGTCAGAGTGGATGGTAGTGAGCCAGTGGCATGTACAGGTGAGTCTGTCCTTTCAGCTTCTACTGTCCTTTCAGCTGGGCGTGGTGGTACTGGGTTTCTCCTGTTTCTGGTGCATAGGCCAGTTCCTGCCACAAATTTCTGGCTTCATGCTTCAGTGGCTGAACAAATTCTAGAAAGTTCTTCTTGTCCAACTTGCTCTCTAGGAAGGCATTTCTTTCAATAATTTGATTCAAGTGTTGCTGAGGGTCTCCCAGAGAAATGATTGTGGCCTATCTAACTCATAGAACAAGTCGTCATTGGCTTGTTCTAGCTCTTTGTATTTCTGCGCCTGATCTTTAATGATTTTTGTCTGGCCAAGTTGTCCTGTAGGGTTGATATCTTCTATGTCTCAAACTTCTCCCTGATGGCTTTCAGCTCCATGCAAAGATAGTTATTTTCTAACAAGAGGTTCCTATTCCTGGTTTCAATTTGTTGCAGTTGCATCTCCAATTCAGCTTCATATTTGGCTACTCTCATGGAATTCTTGGAGTTCCTCTTGTGTATTCCCTGGGCTCTGCTTGTAGGTCATAGAAAGATATTTCCAGTGGTTAACTCCTCCTTCTTGGGGCTGAAAGTCTTTCCTGAGTTTTCTACTATAAAGACAGGGCAGTGAGGATGGGTGATTAGTGGTAGTAGCAGAGGGAAGTGCAACTCCACAAATTTTTGCTGATATTTGGAGTTGAAATCATAATGTTGCTATGTTTACCCTATATCGATCCCCAAAGTAAGAATAAAGTGACAATTTAGAAATCCAGGGCCCACTTGAGTATATAGCTCTGTCTAGAGAGCATCTAATCCTATTTTGCTAGAGCTTTAAAAAGTCTGGACAGGTTGAGGAGATCAAGAATTATTGTTTCCAACACCTGATCAGTTTTATTGTATCCCCAGTTCCAGCCAATTATTTTCTGGGTAATTCCAGACATCATGCTTTATTCTTAGATATTTAGGATGTATTTCTGAAAGAGAAGTCTATATTTTTTCTAATTTTTGTCACAAACTATGCATAAACATTTATAATTTAACTGTTTTTGTTTGTATAGTTTATTGACTTGATACTTTCATTTTGTTGTGCAACACCACTACTATCCCACCTCCACAATTCTCTTCATTTTGGAACTCTATTTTTATTAATCAATGACTCTTCAGCTCATCCTATCCTCTGTCCTCTGCCAATCACCATTCTATTTTCTGTCTCTATAAATTTGATGACTCTAGGTATCTCATATAAGTAAAATCATTCAGTATTTTATCTATTCTAGTGAACTTTTTTTCACTTAACATAATGTCCTCAAGGTTTTCCATGTGTGTATGACATAAAATTTTCTTATTTTTTCAAGCTTGCATTTCATTTTGTATATAAAGCACACTTTTCTTATTCCTTTATCTGTTTGTGGGCACTAAAAACTAGCTTTTTCTTTTTATTGAGGTAGCATTAGTTTTCCTCATGGTATAAATTTCTGGTGTGCAGTTTCTCACCTCAGTAACTCACACTACAACCAAATGTTTAGTCACCTTACACCAAACTATTTCCTGTCCCTTTCTTCCCCTCTAATAACCACTAGTTTGTTATCAGAATCCAAGGGTTTGTTTTGTTGTTTTTTCTTTCTTTTTAAAGTCATATCACCCTGAACATGCCTGATTTCATCTAGTTGTTTTTGTTTTCCTTTGTATTCCACAAATGAGGAATCATGTATGGTATTTATCTTTCTCTCATTGACTTATTTCAATTAACATAATTCCTTCAAGTTCTATCCATGTTGCTGAAAATGGCAAAATTTTATTTTATTCTTATGTTTTTGACTCTGTATGTTTTTGACTTTGCTATATCTTTAGCTAATCACCAATGGATAAGGCAAGACCACATGTGTATAACAAACATCTATTGTATTGCAACCCCCCAAAATCTGAATATACATTTTTCTTAAGTACACAGATATCATTCTCCAGGATCTATCACATATGGGGTCACAAAACAAACATCAACAAGTACATGGAGATTGATCTTATACCAGGTATCTTCTCTGACCATAAAGCTAGAAATAAGCTACAAAAAGAAAGTAAAGAGATCCCTCATGATAAGGAGAAAACAACCTCTAAGAAAAACACTGTTGAAGGAAAGTAGACAGCAATATATGCCTATATCAAGAAATAAGAAAGAACCCCCAAACTTTCTATCTCAAGGAACTAGTAAAAGAACAACACAATTAAAAAACCCAAATGAAAAAACCCCAAAATCCAGTAGAAGAAAGGAAATGATAAAAATGAGCAGAAATAAATTAATTTGAAATTCAGAAGATAGTCTAAAAGATTAGTGAAGCAGAAGCTAGTTTAAAAAAATAAATAAAGGCAACCTCTAGACAGGCTCAATAAGAAAAAGAGGGAGAAAATCCAAATAAACAGAATGAGAAATGAAAGAGTTTATGATAGATATGGCTGATCCTGAAGATAATAAGAGACTACTGTGAACATTTATGTGCCAGTAAATTCAATAAGCTAGGAGAGATGAATACATTCTTAGGACTATGTAATCATCCAAGATTGAATAGAAAAAGAAGAAATAGAAAACCTCAATATGTCAATCACAAGCAAGGAAATTGAAAAAGACTCCCAATCTGGTCTAGGATCGGATTGTCTTCACAAGTGAGTTCTTTTTTTAAAAAAATAAAATTTATTCCAGTTGACTTTAGGCCATAGACATGTACATAAAAATTCCATAAAAGGGATCAGTATGTGGGGGGGTGAGGAGGGGTGGAGATGGGAGGGAGTGGTCAGGGAGGGAAGGTGGTGGGTGGTCCCCAGGGAATACAAAGATGTGAAACACATATATAAAAAAATAAAGAAAGAAAAAAAGGAATCAGTACAATTTCTACGCTGGGGAAAAGCAGCTCTCCTGCCTGCCTGGCACTATGCAGATGGTTCTTTTTCTTTTTCCATTCCCTAATAACCCTGTCCTTTTTTTTTTGTTGTTTTTTTTTTAATTTAATTTAAATTTTTTAAAAATTTGCATATATATGTATATTTATATTACATTATTCCATTATTGTGTACCCCCAGGCTTTCCCACTTCACTAACACTTGTTAACCATCTTGATCTTTTGTACTCTTCACCTCCTCCACTTCCTTCCCCCTCCTCCTCTCTCGCTCAGTTTTTCAGTCCCATTGGTTGTTTTCATTCTTTCTTATTCGTTTGTTTGTTTTTCCCTGTATCCATCATATAAGTGAGACCATCCTGTACTTCTTTTTCTTTTTGACTTATTTCTGCTAATATGAGTCTTTCTAGTTCCATCCATGTTGCACAAGTGAGTTCTACCAAACCGTCAGAGATGTGCTAATACCTGTCCTATGCAAAATCTTCCAAAATCAAGGAAAAAGGGAGAATTCCAAATACATTCTATGAGACCAACATTACTCTCATACCAAAATCAAACAGAGACAATGCAAAAAAGAAAACAAACCAATTTTCCTGATGAAAGCAGATGGAAAATCCTCAGTAAAATACTAGCAAGCCAAATCCAATAGTGCATTACAAGAATTACACATTATAATTTATTCCAGAGACACAAGTATTGCTCAGTATCCAAAAGTAAGTGTGATTCATCACATCAGTGAAAAGAAATATAAAATTGCAATGATTAAATGCTTAGAGTTGATAAAATACAGTATCCATTTATGATGAAAATCCTCAAAACACCGGGATAAAAGGGATATATATCTTAACATAATAAAGAGCACATTTGACAAAACCATAGCTAACATTCTGAATGGTGAAAGACTGGAAACTTTTTCCATTAAGATCTGGTACAGACAAGGATGTCTACTCTCACCACTACTGTTCAGCATAGTACTGGAAGTCATAGCTACAGTGATCAGAAGGATATAATGGGAATCTTAGTTGGAAAAGAAGTAAAGTGATTGTTATTCACAAGTATGTATTCACATAACATTCACAGAGAACCCTAAAGACTCCACTGAAAAACTAATTGAACAATAAATAAATCATTACACAAAAAAACAATCACTTTCACTTATACAAGCCATGAGATAGAAGAGAAAGTAATTTTTTTAAAAATTGTACTCACAGTTGCATCTAAAATAATCAAATATCTAAGTGTATACCTAACAGTGGTGATAAAGGACCTATATAAGGAAAATTATAGAACACTATTAAAAGAAGCAGAACGCATAAAGAAATGGTAAGGATCAACTTAGTCAAAATGGCTGTCCTATCCAAGGCAATATATAGGTTTAATGCTATACCTACCAAAATTCCAATCACATTCTCTAGAAAAAAGAACAAACTGAAAATCATATAGGACCACAAAAGACCCAAAATAGCCAAAGCATTCCTCATAATAAAGGGAGTTTGGTGGTTTCACACTTCCAGATCTCAAACTATACCACAAAGCTGTAGTAATTCCAACAGCATGATACTGGAATAAAAACTGGATGAAATAGAATAGCAAACCAAGAGATGAACCCACATCTGTATGAACAGTAATTCTATGACAGAAGATGCTAAGAATATACATTGAAGCCTCTTTAAGAAGTGGTTCTGGGAAATTAGGACATCAACATGCAAAAAATTAAAGCAAGACTATTATCTCATACCATATGCAAAAATCAATTCAAGATGTATAAAGGATTTGTACAGAAGATGTGAAATCATTAAAAAGGCAAATACTTTACAACATATTCTTCAGGACCAGCTTTGTGGGTAAATCCAGCAGTAAGCAAAACAAAGGAGAACAACAAATAAATGGGAGTATAATGGGTGGATTATGAAGATGTTGTAAGTTTACATATGTGCATAAATACATACAAACAAACAAAGGAGTGCTACTTGACAATCACTAAAGGTAAATGCATGTAATTTGCAGCAACTTGGGTGGAGTTGGAAGAGATAATGCTAAGTGAAGTGAATCAGAAGGAGAAAGCTAACTACCAGATGGTGTACTTATATTCTAGTAAGTAGAATATAGAGAAAGCAAATTAAGAATTAGAGAAAGACAACCTTAAAAGCTAACCCTTGAAAATTAGCTATAAAACTGAAGCATCCAAAGGGAGGAATAGGAAGCAAAAGGGAAGGAAACACAATGGACTATATTGGTGAACTATGGGTGATTTGGTGGTTGAGTATCCTACAATGACAATAACTGATTGAAAGAATCCTAGTGATAACACAGTTAAGAGAATGAATTATTATTATTATTACTGCTAGCAACATCCTTTATTTTGGTATTTAATATATATATTATATATATAATATATATATTATATATATATATATAAAACACATCATTGTCTGTCTCAGGGTTCTCCCACCACCCTGTCACCCGTGTGACATCTTAGTCTTTTGTGCCCACCCCACACCCCAATTTCCCTCCTCCCCCACTGTTGTTCTATATTTCATCTGCTTTTAGTTTTAAAGTTTTTCTTGTCTGTGTGTTTGTTTTTCCTGTCTCATATAAATGAGATCATCCTGTATTTCTTTTTTTCTTTCTGGCTTATTTCTGCTAGCATGATTTCTTCGAGCTCTATCCATGTTGCTGCGAATGACATAAGTTTATTCTATGGAAGGCTGTGTGGAGGACCCTTAAAGTACTGAAAATGGAACTGCCATTCGACTCAGCAATCCCACTCCTAGGAATTTACACACAAAGACTACAAAAACACTAATTCAAAAGGACACCTGTACTTGGATCTTTATTGCAGCATTATTTACGATAGCCAAGATATGGAATGAATTATTTTTTAAAGATGATTTTGTTATTATAATAGTATGTTTACTATCTCAACGGAAACCCTTAGCAATTTTTAAAAAATATTCTTTATTATTTTCTTACATAGTTGTTCACTCTTGTATAGTAATTGATTTCTCCCCTTAGGTGTAGTTAACACAGTTCTGCCACCATATCACTCAGGAACCATCACTATATTCCCCTGTGAAGAGCCTTCTTTTTCTTTGACCCCCCCCACCCTTGCTTTAAGCCTCACACCTATGGCTAGCTTGCTAGTTTTGTTGTCTTCTTGACTTTTTCTTTGATTTCTCTATATTCTACATAAAAGTAAAGGCATATGATTTATCTTTTTCCTTCTGACTTTTTTTGGTTAGCATAATCCCTTCCAGCTCTACCCATGTTGCTGCAAATGGCATGAGCTTGTCTTTTTGATTGCTCAGTAATATTCCATTGTGTGAATATACCAAGACTTTCGGATTCATTCTTCTCTTTGGGGCATTTGCATTTTTTTCTTTATCTTGGCTGTTGTAAACAGTGCTGTAAACAGTAAATATGAGAGTGCAGGTTTCCTCTCAAGTTAGTGTTTCTGTGTTCTTTAGTTAGATTACTAGAGTGGAATTGCTGGGTCATATAGTAGATCCATTTTTGGTGTTTGAAGGAATATCCAGTTTCCCATAGTGACTAGTTCAGTTTGCATTCCCACCATCAGATGGTTCCTTTTTCTCTACATCTTCTCCAGAATTTGTTGTTGCCAGTTTTCTTAATGTGAGCCAGTCTCACTGGTGTGGGATGGTATCCCATTGTGATTTTTATTTACATTTCCCTGATAGTTGGTGATCTTGAACATAATTTCATGTACCCATTGGCTATTTGCATTTTTTCTTTGGAGAGGTGTCTTTAATTCTTCTGTCCATTTTTTATTGCACTGTTTGCTTCATTTTTGTTGAGTTTTATAAGTTCGCTGTAGATTTTTGATATCCGCCCCTTATCTGTTGTATGGTATGCAAGTACTTTTTCATATTCTTTGACAGAAAAGAAGATAATGGTTACTACAGGGAATAGGGGAAATGGTAGAAGGGATGGGACATGGAAGATATATGGCATATGGGCACAGGTGGTTTGGTGGAAGCAAAAAATATTTGCAGAAGTAATAGCCTTCTTTTATAAAATATTTCAGAAAGTAGGAGAACACACTTCGAAACTAAACCAGCCAACCACATATGTAATTGATTTACTATTCCTAAATTTACTTCTACAGTATCCCAGTTTTACTAGGAGAGTATCAGAAAATGACATCATAAAAATGAAAATTACAGGTATCCCAGGCAACTATTAGCATAGGTTAAATCAACTTCCCATCTCATGTTATGTCTCATAATAATTTAAATGCAGGATAAAGCATTTTAATACAGTAGATATCCTTGGTTTAACATTGTTCTTTTTTTAAAATATTATTTATTTTGTTCTTTAGATCATAACCTCGGTAAGTGGTTTTTGGGATACCTCCCCCTCCTTCCTCCTTCTGGTGCTTCTTCTCTCACACCCACTCTTTGTTGTTTACTAGTCTGTGTTGAGTCCATTAGGCTCTTTCTATCCTGTGGCATTGTCCTTTCACTGGATGAGGGACTGTGTTGTTGGAACCAGGCAAACCTTGCTGGTAGGTTTTCAGTCTTATGTTTGTGTTGGGCGGTCAGTCTGTATTCATTTGTGATCTGTTCTTGTTTTCTTGCTGCAGGCCGTCTTCTCCAATCCCATCTCCGCTGCTTTACTGCCTTACCTTATGGCTCTGGTGTCAGATTTAGGGGGTCTCACCTCCAGCCAGTGTCGATGAAGAAGTTTCTCTGTGAATATAAGCATCTGTGAATGGCCTTTGTGGATCATCTCCTCCGTGTCAGTTTGCAGTTTTGTTGTGGGGCCGATTACCCCATCTTTGGTCTTCCTCTCCTCTCCTGTAGTGTGGGGAGGAGTTAGTGTTGCTCTCCTTGAAGGCATCTCCAAAATGAGGTCCCGGGTCTTCCTGGCCCAATGAGTACATAAGGTGTGCATCGTGACATCGTGTCTCACTGTTTGTTTCTCTTGTCTCACATGCACTGGTTCTCTAGGTTGTCCATCTGCTGTGTCCAGCTCAGGCTTGTGGGCTGGATTTTTGCATGATCCCTCACTCATTCTACAATGGAGTTTGTGTTGTGCATGTTCTTGCTCCTCTTGAAGTTTAGCTGGAGTGAGAGCGAAGTGGAAGGGACTCACCCTCGCACTCGTACCTCCCTGCGTGGGGGCCCAGATGGCTGAGCCTGCACCCTGCCATGCTCCCCTTGGGCTAGGAGCAGGGGGCAACATGGCTCTGCCGATTCGGGATGCAGATGGCTGTCCTGTGCAGCAGCTATCCGCTGGTGGGTGGGGCCACCAAAACCCCCACCCTGTCCCCCCTCCAGGGCTCACCTGGCTTAGGGGGCTTACCCAGGAACCTTCACTCCCTTTGTTCCCTGCTAGCAAGGGAGCTCTTAACATTGTTCTTTTGTCCAACTTTCAAAAGCTATTTACCATCTAATATTTTGTTAAAAATTAATCCACATTTAAATGATTTATTTGAGTAAAAGTAAAATTTATTTGAATTAAAGATGATTTTTAAATAATATTAGTCATGTATTTCAACAATGGGTATGTTTCGTGGAACTTCTGTGATGGCCCAAAATAGATCTTTCAAGCATTAGGTATTGGCTGTCATTTTTTTTTCAGTTTGCAAGTATGAATAAGGTCATACATTATTTTTTTCAATTTAAAAAATTGTTTTAATTTGATTGCATATGTATATTTGACATAGTTTTCCCCCACCACTTTGTCACCCATGAACCTTCATCTTAATCTCTTTGTGTCCATCCCTCTCCTGAATTTACCTCTACTCCTCCCCTTGATCTAGGCTTCAGTTCTGCTGACAGTTTGTTAGTTTTAAGTTTTACCTGTCCTTTCGTTTGTTTGTTTTCCCTATATCCCACATATAGGTGAGGTCATCTTTTTCTTTCTGGCTTATTTCCAATAAGATGGTTCCTTCTCGCTCCATTCATGTTGTCACAAATGCACCAAATTTATCTTTTTGATTGCTGAGTAATAGTCCTCTCTGTAAATATACCACAGCTTTCCGATCCATTTGTCTGTTTGGGGGCATTTGGATTGTTTCCATGTCCTGGCTGTTGTAAATCATTCTACAGTAAACATAGAATACAGGTTTTCTTTTGAATTAGTTTCCTCTTCAATTTTGGTGTCCTTTGGGTAGATTTCCAGAAGTGGAATTGCTGGATCAAATGGTAGTTCCATTTTTAATAGTTTGAGGGTCCTTCACACAGCTTTCCAGTTTGCATTCCCATTATTGAGATTTTTGTATCTGTGTTCATTAAGGATATTAGACCCTTAGAAGCCAATAAGAACATCCCATCTGTGGCTTTTACTAGCCAACAATTTGAATAATTGTTTAAAATATTGACTGGAAGATGATTAAGGTCAGAGCCCTGGGGCTTAGTGCTAAATGGACAGTGTCCATACAGCCAGTGCCTTCAGGGTATAGTTTAGTTGTATATATGTTTATACACAAGTTCACTCACTCTTCATTTCATTCCTAGAATCTTTTGTTCCATGTGATCTTAACTTTTATGTGTTAAGATGTTTTGTTGGATAGAATTTAAGAACACCTTGAATCTGATTCTATGAATAAACAGTAAGTTCCATGTGAGTAACTAATACAAAGCAACATTTCATCTTGGAAGTGAATTTTAGCAATCTCAGCAAAGGTAAGTCATATGCTTTGCTGAAATGTAAATTTATTATACCACATTTACTTGGCTTCAAAAAAAAATGAACTTGACTTGGCATGACTTCATGGTGAACCCATACTGATTCCATGTGCTTATGATTTTGCTTTTGAAAAGAAATATTCAATGGATTTTTGTTGTAGAATTTGGAGAGGTGTATCTCATATACAGCAGTCTTGTAGAAGACAAGTATGGAGGCTGAAAAAGTCAACTTTCCACTGCTCTTTGTTTTGAATATTGTCAGTCCTAAGACATTGATATCATTTTGTTTTCCAGGATTTCCCCACCAGTTGCAAACAGGGTGTGTAAAACTAATTTGATCCATACTCTCTGGGAATTTATTATCTTAGACATTTGTTTTATTAGTCCCCAGCAGGGAACTAAGAAGAGGACAATGGAATTTGAACCTGGCATACATATTGTACCCCCAGAGAAATTAATATGCTTTTTTTTCAAATGCACATGGAATAGTCTCCAAATATGGATCACATGTTAGGGCACTGGACATCCATTAATTAATACATGGTGATTAAAATAATATCAGCTATTTCTCTGACCATGAAGTCATCAAACTAGAAATCAACAAAGGAGATAAAGCAAGAAGATTGCTCACTGTGTACAGACTGAACAGCATATAGTGAGAGAGCACTGGGTAAACGAAGATAGCAAGGAATAAATTAAGACAAGTAACAAAGATGACACAACATTCCAGAATGCATGAGATTCAGCAAAAGTACTATTAATAGGAAAGTAATTAGCAATTCAAATCCATGGGGAAAAAAAGCAAGAAATAACCTAATCTCCCAACTCAAGGAACTAGAAAGTGAGCAACAAAAAAAAATTCCAAAACCCAACAGAAGACAAGAAATAATACAAATTTTAAAAGAAATAAATGAAATGGTAATTAAAAAAAAAGACTATCCAAAAGATCAGTGGAATCAAAAGCTGGTTTTTTGAAAAAAAAATGAAGTTGATAAATCCCTAGTGGGCTCACAAAGAAAAGAAGGGAGAAAACACAGATAATTCAGATCATAAACGAAAGAGGAGAAATTATGACACAGCAAAAATCTAAAGGATAATTGAAGACTACTATGAACATTTACATGCAAACAGGTACAACAACCTGGATGAGGTGGACAAATTCTTAGAATCATACAGTCATCCAGAGCTAAACAAAGAGGAAACAGAAGCTTAAAGAAACCAATTGCAAGCAGTGAAACTAAAGCAGTGTCATCAAAACTCTCCCTAAAAACAAGAGTCTAGGACCAAGTGGTTTCCCAGATGACTTCTGCCAAATGTTCAATGAAGTCACACCTGTATTACAAAAACTCTTTCAAAAAATTAAGAAAAAATACCAAATAATTTTCTCTGAAGCAAACATAATACATATACCAAAACCAAGCAAAGATAACATAAGGAAAACAGCAGACCAATCTCCCTAATGAACACATACAAAAATCCTAAATAAAATGTTAGCAAACTGAGTGCAAGGGTTATACACTATGACCTAGTGGGATTTATTCCAGGGGCACAACAATGGCTCAACATTCAAAAACCAATCACAGCAAGGAGAAAACTAAAAACCATATGATCATATAAATAAAGGGAGAGAAAGTATTTGATAAAGTTCAGCATTCATGATTCATGAAAACGAGATAAAAGGGACATATCTCAACATAATAAAAGCCACATATGACAAACCCAAAGCAAACATGATCCCCAGTGGTGAAAAACTGAAATCATTTCCATTAAGATCTGAAATAAGACAAGGGTGCCTGCTCTCACCACTTTCCAACATAGAGAACTCCCAAAACTCCACAGAAAATCTAATTGAAACAGTAAGCCAATTCAGAAAAGTAGCTGGCTACAAAATTAATACCAATCAATAGCCTTCCAATGTGAAAACAACCAAACTACAGAAGATGGGCAGCTCAGACTGGCAGGCCTTGCCCCACCACCAGACTTCCCTGACACTGAGCCAATGGTGGTTCCCCTTCCCCTCCAGGCACCCCCCCCTTTCTTGGGGTTGGGGTTGTGGAGGCGGGGCCTCTGTTTGGCAGTGCAGACAGGGGAGTGCCTAGACGGCCAGTGCCAGCTTGAGGGGCCGGTGTGTGGGTAGGGGAGGGGGGCCCCGGGGTGCAGGGGTCAACGGGTGGTGAATGAGTGGTCATGACTAACACCTTCTGCCCACTCCCACTCTAATTAGCCCACACCAGGAGTATGAACAATATTAATGATCAACTGTAGACACAGAAGAGGTGTGAGAAATGAATAAAGGCCAAGGACACACACATTTCCTGGGCAGAACAGAAATACGCACCAGAGAACCACCGAACACTGGACTGTAACACCAGTCTTAATGCAGACAGAGCCCTGAACTACACCTGCAACATACTGGAGGTTAGAAGCCAGAATCCTGATTCAGATATGCCCTCAGAGAGCAGCATGACATTCCTACCTTGCTTTTTACAAAACCATGAAAGACCACAAAATGGGACTACGACCCCACAGCAGAGAGAGAATGACAGTGAACCGAACCAGTCAACTGCTGCTATCTGTCCCCTTGGAGGAACTTTCTATGGACAATGGCTGGGAGCAGATTTCCTAAGGTCAGAGACTGGAACCACAAGTGATGAAACAGGGAAATGCAACAGAACATAGAGCAGAAGAGACAAAGAGCAAGGAGCAGCAAGCACTGATAAATGACAAATGAGCTTGGACCGGCTGCCTGAGGCAAAGATAAGACTGGAAGTCTAAACATCATGTCCCATGTCCCAGGGATACAGATACCCAGGAAAAGGGCATAGATCCGGAAAACAGAAAAGACCAAAGGACTAACGATGAACTAAACATGACAATAACAGAGGAGTCGGAGTGACTGGACAGGTAGTCAGGGGAATGTGGGCCACATCCAAGGGGATCAACAACCATACAAATACAAATAATGTGCAAAAATAAAATAAAGAAGATGAAGCTAAAAGAACCATAGCATTTACAAATGTACCAAGAATTTAAATACCTGGGGATAAATCTAACAAGAGATGAAGGACTTCTACAAAGGAAATTACAAAAGACATAGATGAAGACAGAAGGAAATGAAAAGACATTCCCTGCTCATGCATAGGGAGAATTAACATCATAAAAATGGCCGTATTACCAAAAGTGATCTCCAGATTCAGTGCAATTCCAGTAAAAGTCTCAATGACATTCTTTAAGGAAATAGAACAAATACTATTGAAATTAATAAGGAACCACAAAAACCAATAACAAAAGCTCTCCTGGCTAAAAGGAGGGAGAACGGAGGAATTACACGCCAAAATTTAAACAATGTACCAAAAAAAAGCCATTTAATAATAACAGCATGGTATTTGAACAAAGAGAGACACACAGAACAATGGAATCAAATAGAAAACCCAGAAATAAAACTGCATCTATATAGACAACTAATTTTTGAAAAAGGAGCAAAGAATATATGTTGGAACAAGAAAGCCTCTTCAATACATGGTGCTGGAAAAACTGGACAACAACATGCCAAAAAATGAAACTTGACTACTGTCTCATACCACATATAAAAATCAACTCAAAATAGATAAAGGACCTCATCATAAAACTTGACACAATAAAATATATAGAAGAAAACACAGGCAAAACACTCCGGGACATACATTTCAGAAACTTCTTAAGGACATCTCCAGCAACAAAGAAAATAAAGGAGAGGATAAACAGCTGTGACTACACTGAACCAAAAAGTTTCTGTATAGCAAAAGAGACAATAAACAAAAAGAGAATCTCAGCAAAATAGGAGTAAATGTTTGTACACCATGCAACAGATAAGGGGCAGATATTAAAGATATACAAAGAACTTATGCAACTTAACAAAAACAAAGTAAACCACCCAATAAAAAAATGGGCAGAATTATAAAGACACTTCTCCAAAGACTTTCAGATGGCCAACAGACATGAAAAAAAGGTTCAGCATCACTTATAATCAGGGAAATGCAAATTAAAACCAAATGAGATACCACCTCACACTGGTAACAGTGACCCATATTAAAAAAAAAACAACACAATAACATGTACTGGTGAGGATGTGAAGAAAAAGGAACCCATTTATCCTGCTGATGGGAATGCAAACTGGTCCAGCCACTACGGAAAGCTTTTCGGAGGACCCTCAAACTACTGAAAATGGAGCTACCATTTGATCCAGCAATTCCACTTCTGGGAGTCTGCCCAAAGAATACAAAAACACCAATTTGAAAGGAAACCTGCCCTCCTTTGTCTGTTGTATTATTTACAGTAGTCAGGATATGGAGTCAGCCCAGATGACCCAAAACAGAGAAGTGGGTCCAAAGTTGTGGTATATTTACACAATGGAATAGTATTCAGCAATCAAAATAGACGAACTTATGTCATCTGCAGCAGCATGAATGGAGCTGAAAGGAATTATGCTAACTGAATAAGCCGAAAGGAATTATGCTAACTGAGTAAGCCAGCAAGAAAAAGATAAATACCAGATGGTCTCACATATATGTGATACATAGAGAAACCAAACAAAAGGACAAGAAAAAGTTAAAACTAGCAAGCTGATAACAGAACTTAAGCATACAGCAAGGGAGAGCAAAATTGGGAGGGATGAGCACAGGGCTCATGGTGATGGTTTATGGGTTATGTAGCAGTGAGAGAACTTTGGGGTATACAACAGTGTAAGAAAACCCCCCACATACACACACACATGTTTATATATATATATATATATATATATATATATATATATATATAATCATTTAAAAATTTAACCTGAAAGCCTATTTAGCACAAATGTGTGTAGGCTAATGAAAGATTTGATGTGGTGACCTGTTGCTCTGCCAGTCTGTTCTATTCAGAAGTTGGAATAGCCAAATATAGTAGCTTCTGTATAAAATGTCCCTGCTTTTGTGGGTTTGTGTCTGTAGCACAGAAAAAAACAAAAGAATAAAGAATTATACTAGCAATATGAACAGACTTGTTTGTGTTCCATTCTAAAGGGTGGTTGTGATTTTTAATGAATGAGGTCTCTGGTTTTGCTGTCATAAACTTAAATAAGTTCACAGGATTACAGTATACTGTTAAAGTATTTAGCAGAAAATATTTAAAAATATAGGTGCATTGAGGGTGTCAGGTATGACTGGTACTGCATGCCTGGCACTGACCTGACCTGTAGGGAGAGGTAGTCATCCCTTTGGAAGCAGAAAATCAAGTGTTTCTATATGAGTGAAATCAGTTGTTAAACTGTAAATGACACAGCCTATTTTGAGAATGTCTGAAGGTGAATAAAAAAAGAAATTATTCTGTCTTGAATCGTCTATCCAGCACTCATTAAAGTAGTAACCTCAATAAGGTTGGAGATACTGAGACAGTACCAGATAAATCTTGATATAGAATCTGGGACAAGTTGTACAAAGCACTTATCAGTGTGGGATGTACAGTTCAGCAACTCTGCTTCAATATCTGAGAAATAAAGACAGTAGCATTACCTAGGACTTCTGAAGAGAATGATGGATCCTGTTAAAAAGGAAGCATCAGCACTAGTAGCAGAATTGTTCCAATTCCATTTGGATGGAGCCTGTAGAACTTAAACAGTCAAATAAAAGAAGAAACATGCTTGCAGCCATTTTTGATGGAATCGCTGACTGTTGGTTGAGCGTTTGATACTCCTAGAACTAAGGTGATTCTCAGAGTTTGACTCAGGTATATGTATTGCCTGAAATTCCTTAAGATTCCTTCAGAATCATGCTTAGAAGCAGACTTAAGAACTTTTAGTCTACTAGTCACCATTTTTTCTACTGTATTCTCGACAGAGGACTTGACAGCATTGAAGACCATTGTCATCAGCCTCATGTAGCATTGAAGAGGAAAATGAAATCTTGGGGAAGGTGCAAAATACAAGCTGACAGCCTTGGCCTTTGGGCAGATTCATTCATAGGAAAAGTGGTAGGGAGTCTGATTGGCTTTTTTGCTGGCTTTTAAGTGTCAGGAATTGCAGCTGCACTTGGTGATGTGTTACACTTCACAGGTGGAAAACGGATAGAAATAAAATAATGGAGAGGCTCATTTCCAGCTTTCCGCATCATCCTAGACAAACTGACAAAATAGAGAGCTAAAAACCAAACTTATACTATTTGCACTGACATGTCTGTCCTAAGGAGGACCTGTGTAGCTGCTGAATACTCAGTCAGATTTGGGGCCGTAATTATATCAAGATTGTAGGATTGAACTATGACAAGTAGATATATTTTGTTGTTTGCTGGGGTTTTAATGGCAATGCTAATGATTGAGAAACCAGAGCTGTTGGTATAATATTTGTCAAGTAAAGTTTAAAGACTTCCAGAGAGTAAATTTTTGTTTAGAATGTGGAAACTGAGTCCTTAAGTTTGACAAAGACTCAGGTGGGCATGGGAGTGGGGAACAGGAAAAATAAAGGTAGCCTGGGACAGAATTTTATGAAAATAGACATGGATTTTAAGGGTGACAGACTTATGATTTTCATTGGCACATCTCTTTCTACTAGGTTTTTAAGCCAAACACTGTGTATAAAATGCCCTTTGAGAAGGCATCTGATTTCAGTTACACAAATAGAAACAATTCATATACTTCCAAAGAGGTGTCAGACCTTTATTAACCTCGGACTTGATAAGAAGGCTTCAGAACTTTATTTAAGGCAGATTCAGGCAACCTTTTTGGTATGTAGGGAAATATTTAAGCAAAAACTTTTGGTTGCTATTACTTGCATTTTTAAAAAAGCAGTTTTTGTGTTTTTTTTCCTCTTTACCCCCCTCTATCTTTACCTTCCCTTCTCCAAGACTTCTTTCCTGCCTGAGCTGTCCTCAGTATGGGATTGTCTTTGTGGCCTTCTCTGGCAGTATTCCTCTGTGGACTCCTTCATCCCGCTCCATCCCGCATCCCTCTTCCTTGTTTTACTCCTCGTGTGCCTCCCATTCTCTGGTATTACCATTATTCTTGTACATCCTCAACAGTCCTGCAGATTCTAGGCTTCTTGAGATGTCGCTTAAACTTTCTGTTGATGCATTGACTATCATTATTAAAAAACACAAGTCAATATTTCTATTAGTATTTGTGTAGTGTTAACTTTTTACCTTTTTAATTCTTAATTTTTGGGTTACATTTTATTCTTCCGTTTGTGCACATGTTCCATTCACCCTCCACCAAACATCCTTGCCAGAATTCCATCTGCTTCCCTTCCCCATCTAGTCTTCCTTCCTTCCTGATCCCTCTGGTAACCATTATATTGCTTCTCTGAGTTCAAGATTTATTCCTGTTGTATTTTACCTCTGTGTGTGGTTTATTGCTGTTGTTGTTATTTATAATCCTCAGATGAATGACAATATCTCCTTTAACATTTTTACTTATTTCACTTAAAATATCTATCTTGAAGTCCATCATTTCATCCCAGCATTTCATCTTTTCTCACCGCTCTGCTGTATTCTATTGAGTATATATTCCACAATTTATTTATCTATTTGTCTGCTAAAAGACACAGGTTGGTCCCATGAGTTGGCAGTTTTGGACAGTGTTGCTATACATAAGCATAAATAGTTTTTCCCTGTTAATTTTTATATTTGGATAAATACTTAATAGAGGTATTGCCAGATCACGTAGAATTTCCACTTTTATTTTCTTAAGAACTCTTCATACCATTTTCCACAGGGACTGCACCAACTTACATTACCACCAGCTGTCAATTGGAGTTTCTTTTTCACTGAACCATCACCAACATTTGTTGATTACATTCTTTTTTTATGTGGACCCTTCTCATGGGTTGAGGTGGTATCTCTGTGTGGTTTTAATTTGCATTTCCCTTGCAACAAGTGATGTTGAACAATTTTTCATCTCAGTTTCTTTAGAAAAGTGTATACTTAGGTTCTTTACTCATTTCTTGCAGTAGCATGTTGTTCTCTCTCCATGTAATGGAGGAGTTCTTTGCTTTCATAGTTGACTTCTAGTTTGATGCCTGATGGTCAGAGAAGATAGTT
>PVHY01022100.1:0-22878 GCA_004024945.1 Uropsilus gracilis
AAAAAAAAAAAAAAAAAAAAAGGAAAAGAAAAAAATACTCATTTGTTTTCTGGGTTTGTCCCTTAGATGGGTGAGGCATGTGCTTGAGTATCTCAACCTAAAGTTGCAGATAGAAGCTGCTTCTATGAGGAGACACATGTGACCACTGGGCTCTCCTTGTTACATTGCTCTCCAACTGTTAAATGCTCCGCACCCCTTACTCCTCCAGTTATTCAGCTGCTCACCCTTCTTTGCCTCATCAATTCATATAGCCCTGTTTACAATGCGGAACTGGATCTCCAGAATCCTCAATTTGGGCTTGTGCTCCTGCGTCATCATAGCAGAACGGCTCTGTACAGCAGCTGCTTGCTTCTTGTGGGCTGTCCTCCTCCAGCATCACTGAAAACATAGTTCAAATATACTTTTTGTCTTACCCTTTCTTCCTGGGCTTTGCTCATGATATATGTAATATGCTCAACTTGTATCTCATGGATCAGCTTTGCTCTACTGCAATTTAGTGTGATTATATGGAGATGAGACCATATTTTTCAATCTCCCACAATCTTGCCAGACTCCTCTGTGCATTTTTATACACATGATGACACTAACTGGTGAGCAGGTTCAGAAGAGTTGCGCTGGTTCTTAGTAAGTCCCATGTATATGTGCATGTTTATTTTAGGAAATGGAAAAATATATTCTAAATATGTATTTTTTTTCTGCTCCATAATAAACAGTCTCTTCAGCACCCTATCTCATGAGTTAGCATATGTTCTAGCTGGTAAAAGAACTAGTAAAAGAAACCATGTAGTAAAAGAAATCATATAGTAAAAGAAATCATGCCTACTACCCATACAACAGTTTATCTTCTGATAGAGGCATAGTATTTCTTTCTTATTAATCATTTTGTTGTTTACATATTTATGTATATATCTATTATATATTGTATACTATGTATATATTATATATAATATAATTATATTATTATGTATATATTTACATAATATATAATATATGTATATATTATGAGTGTATATATATATGTACATATCGTTGCATTCTCCTGGGGTCTCCCTCCACCTTATCACCCATGAATCTTAAACTTGATCTTCTCCTGCTACTCCCTTCCCTGATTTCTCTCTCCTCTTCCCTGCTGCTTGCCCCAGTTCTGTTGTTAGCTTATATTGAATTTTTTTTTGGCCTTTTGTTTCTTATTCTATATCCCATCTATTGGTGAGACCATATGTCTTCTGTCTTTTTCTTTCTGACTTATTTCTGCTAATATGATTCCCTTTAGGTCCATCCATGTTATCACAAATGCTTCATATTTGTCAGTTTTGATTGCAGAATAAATCTAGGGCCATACAACCCTGAACGCACCCGATCTCGTCTGATTTCAACCATTCATCAGTTTTGGGGGCATCTGGGTTATTTCCATATACTGGCTATTATGCTGTGATAAACATCCAAGTACAGATGTCTTTGAATTAGTGTTTTGGTGTCCTTTTGATAGATTTCCAAAAGTTTCAATTGCTGGATTGAACAGTAATTCATTTTCAGTAGTTTGAGTACTGAAAATACAGTACAGTAGTAGATCCTGCACACAGCTTTCCATAGTGTCTGGACCAGTTTGCATTCCCACCAGCAGTGTAAAAGTGTTTCTTTCTCTCCACATCCACACCAGCACTTGTTGTTGCCTGTTTCTTTGAAAGATAGGCCATTCTTACTGGTGTAAGATGATATCTTGTTGTGGTTTTGATTTGCATTTTCCTGATTGCTAGTGATGTTGAGCATTTTTTCATGTTCCTGTCGGTCATTTATATTTCCTCTTTAGAGAAGTGTCTTTTTAGTTACTCTTCCCATTGTTTGACAGGGCTTTTTGCTCTGGTTTTGTTCCTAAGTTGTGTGAGTCCTTTGTAGATCTTTGCTATCAGATACATCACTTTTATGGAGGGCAAAATTTTTTACCATTATTTTGGGTTTCTTTTGTTTCGGTTATTGTCTCTTTTGCTTTGCAGAAACTTTTTAAGTTAATGTAATCCCAAGTTTTTATATTTTCCTTTCATTTTTTAAAAGTTTCTGTAGAAATGCCCTGAAAGAGGTTTCTGAAGTGTAAGTCTTGGAGTGTTTTTTCCAAATTTTCTTCTGTGTATTTGTGGTTTCAGGTGTTACATCCAAGTCTTTTATATATTTTGAGTTGATTTTTGTACATGGTGTGAGGAAGTTGTCTACATTTTTTTGTGGTTCAGTTTTCCTAACACCATTTACTGAAGAGTCTATCCTTGTCCCAATGTATGTTTTTTACCCCTTTGTCAAAAATTAGTTCACTGTACATGTGTGATTTTATTTCTTAATTCTGTTCCAGGGATCTAATTGTTTTTGTTCCAGTACCATGCTGTTTTAATTATTTGGCTTTGTAATAGAATTTGAAGTCTGGGAGTGTAATACTTCCATTCTGTCTTCTTTTGGTCAGCATGTTTTGGAAATGTGAGTTCTTTTATTATTCCATATGAATTTCAATATTTTTGCTCTATCTCTTTAAAGAAAGTCACTGAAATTTTTATTGAAATCACATTAAATCTGGAGCTTGTTTTTGGTATTTGGCTATTTTGATAATGATAATTCTTCCAATCCATTAACAGGGGATGTCTTTCCATTTTTCATGCCTTCTTCTATTTCTTTTAAGAGTATATAATAGTTTTCTTTGCATAGATCTTCCACATCTGGCTACCTCAATGAACTGGTTTATTAATTCAATTAGTTAATCCGTGGATATTTTGGGGTTCTCTACATAATGCATCACGTCTTCTACATAAAATGATAGCTCTATTTCTTCTTTCCCTATTTGTTTTCCTTGTATGTGTTTCTCTTGCCTTATTGTCCTAGCTAGAACTTATAGTAGAATGTTGAAAGTCATGGTGAGAGTAGGCATTCTTTCCTGATTGTAGATCTTAATTGAAATGATTTTCGTTTCCCCCCATTAGGATGATATTTGCTGTGTATTTGTCATAAATGGCTTTTATTATGTTGATATGTCCCTTCTATTCTGAGTTTTTCTAGGGCTTTCATCATGAATGGCTGTTAGGTTCTATTGAATGCTTTTTCTGCATCGATTGATATGATCATATGTTTTTCAGTTTCTCCTTGGTGTGATGGATTAGGTTGAATGATTTTTGGATGTTGAACTATCCCTGTGTCCCTGGGGTGAATCCCACTTGGTAGCAGTGAATAGCTCTTTTTGTGTTTTCTGGATTCCATTTGCCAGGATTTTGTTTAGAATTTTTGCTTCTTTATTCATTAGAGATATTGTTCTATAGTTTTCTTTCTTTGTGCTATCTTTTGTTTTGGTATTTAGTGGCATGGTTGCTTCATAGAATGTACCTGGCAATTATCCTTTCTCAATCTTTTGGAAAAGTTTTAGCAATACAGGTGTTATTTCATCTTGAATGCTTGGTAGAATTCATTGTGAAACCATCTGGTCCTGGGTTCTTGTTTTTAGGGAGAGCTATGATGACAGGTTCAATTTTGCTGCCTTTGTTAGGCCTGTTTAGGTCCTCTGCTTCTTCTTTGTTCACTTCTGGGTGACTGTATTGTTCTAAGAATTTGTCCATCTCATCCAGGCTGTTGTTTGTTTGCATATAGATGTTCACAGTAGTCTCTAATTATCTTTTGAGTTTCTGCTGCGTCAATTGTAATTTCTCCTTTATTGTCTATGATCCTGTTTATTTGAGTTTTCTCCCTTCTTTTCTTTGTGAGGCTTGCTAGGTGTTTATCACTTTTATTTATTTTTTTCAACAAACCAGCTTTTGGTTTTGTTTACCTTCTGGATTGTCTTTTTTGGTTTGTATTTAATGTATTTCTGCTTTGGTTTTTATTATTTCCTGTCATCTGCTGCGTTTTGGATTTTTAAATTTTTTTTTATTCTTCTAGTTCCTCAAGTTAGGAGATTAAATTATTTCTTTGGTTTGTTTCTGATATGACCTGTATTGCTATGAGCTTTCCTCTTAACGCTGGATCACATACATTTTGTAATGTGTTATCTTCATCATCTGTTTTGATGTAAATTTTAATATCTTCTTTGAATTCCTCATTTACCAAGTAGTCTCTCAGCAGCATGTTGTTCATTCTTCATGTAGTAGGTGATCCTTGCTTTCTTTTCATTGTTGATTTCTAGTTTGCTACCTCTTTGACCAGAGAGAAAAGTTGGAATTATTTTAATCTTTGTGTATTTATTCATGTTTGCCTTGTGACTTAATGGATGGTCAATTTTGGAGAATGGTCCATGTGCATTTGGGAAAAAAATTGTTTTCTTTTCCTTGGGGGTGCTGTGTCCTATAGATATCTATTAGGTACATTTGGTCTAGTTCTTCCTTTAAAGATGTTGTGTCCTTGTGTAGTTCCTGTTTTGTTGATCTGTCCTCTGGTGGGAGTGGAATGTTAAAATTTTCTACTGTATATGTATTTTCACCAATGTTAGCTTTCAGTGTTGCTGGTAAATTTCTGGTGATTTTTAATGCTCCCTCATTTGATGAATATATGTTAATAATCATTTTGTTTTTCTGATGTATTACTCCCTTTATCATTAAGAAGTGTCTTTCCTTTTCCTTGTCCTCTGTCACCTTTTTTGGTTTGAAATTTGCTTTATCTGTTATAGAAATAGCTACTCTTGCCTACTTTGGGGGACCATTTGCTTGAAGGATTGTTTTCCAGTCCTTTACTTTCAGTCTGTGCTTATCTCTTAAAGTTCAAATGTATTTCCTGGAGGCAGCAGAAGTTTGGATTTTGTTTTTAGATCCAATCTGCTACTTGGTATCTTTTAATTAATGAGTTTAGATCATTAACATATAGGAAAATTATTGCTATTTGAATTTCTGAAGTTGCTCATTTTATGTTCTGCTTACTTCCTTGTTTTGTTCTTCCTGTTTATTCTTCTGTTATTTTTATCCTAAGGCTTTTTTTTTTTTTTTTTTAAGATTCCTGGAATGGAGGTTTAGTAATGGTGAATATCTGAAGACTATGCTTGTCTGAGAAGATTCTTATTTTTTCCTTCATAAAGAAAGAAGATCTTTGCAGGGAAGAGTATTCTTGACCAGCATTTTTAAATCCTGGACTTTTTAAAATAAGTGGTTCCAGTTTCTCCTTGCCTGAAGTGTCTCCTCAGAGAAATCTGAGGTCAACCTAATATGTTTTCCTTTGTGTGTCATCTGTTTCTTTTCTAGACAGTTTCATTATTCTTCATTTATCCTGGACTCTTGGAAGCTTTATATGGATGTGTGTTGCTGTGATTTTTCTTTCACTGAAGTAGTTTGGTGTCCTTCTGGTTTCTTGTATAGCTACTTTCATTTCCTTCTTCAGGTTTGGAAAGTTTTCTCCTCCATTATTCTTTAATATCCCTTCTTCTCCTTCTGGGACTCCAATTACACTAATATTTCCTTTCCTCAAGGTGTCTGAAATCTCTCTTCTGTCTTCTTTTTAATTTCTTTCTCTTTTTCTTTCTTGGTCTGTTCTATTTCATTGTCTTTGAAGGTACTGATTCAATCTTTTGTTTTATCTAATTAGTTTTTGTTGCTTTCCCCTGCTTTTTTGAGCTCCTCTGTTGCTTTTTATATCTGGGATCACTTTCTTTTTCTTTTTTTTTTAGGAATTTGATCCCATTCTTCAATTCATCAATTATGTTACATATTGATGCATTCTTTTTTATTTTTTTCTAGAGTTCCTCAGAATGACTGACCAGTCATCCTTATTTAATGTCCATATATGAAAAGGAACCGTAATACATGATGATCTGGCATTTGTAAGAAATGAATTTACTTCTAGATATCCCAAAGAATGCAAAGACACTAATTCAAAGGTATACATGCACTCCTGTGTTCACTGCAACACTATTTACACTACAACCTAAGTGCCCAATGACAGATGAGAAGATGAAAAAAAAAAACAAATTCTATATAGCCAGTGAAAAACTACTCAGCTATAAAAAGAAAAATTAAATCTTGCCTTTTGAGACAGCATGGATTGAACTGGAAGGGAATATGTTAAGTGAAATAAGTTAAAAGGAGAAAGAGAAATAAATATGGATGATTTCATGTGTGTGTAACATAAAGAAATAAATAAAAGATCAAATCCTAGAAATATGATTGTATAATTGAGGTTACCAGAAGAGGAATGGGTGCCAAAGGGAAAAGGGGACCCAATGATTTATGGTGGAAGATTGTGGGTACTTTGGTGGTGGGAGAGATAATACATATCTGAAGATGTATGAACTTACACCTCTAAATCATATACAGTGCTCCAAACCAACATTTCCCCCAAAATTCAATTTTTTAAAAAGTGGATTTTCCATACTACCAGTGGGAAAGGGTATGGGGGCAAATGCTGTTATTTTATTAGGTTTGCTACCATAAACAAATATTATTTCCAAAACAATAAAATAAAGGAAAAGCAAGATCATAAACAATGTGGGAAAAAATGTTTGCATAGAATAGTCTGGTCTTAGAATTATTCTTGAAAAGTGAAGAACAATCTAAAGAAGAGACTCGCCAATTAAGGAAAGGGTCTGAATAAAGGCAAATGCTACATTTAGATAAGTTCAAGAAATATCTAGAACCAAGTGTGGGCAAAGGGTTCTGTTTAATGATAACAGCACACCCCAAGTTTCCCCTTGTTGTACTAAATCTTTTAACATCCATCCTTTCTCCTCCCTCTAGCTCTCTCTCTTGATCCCAGCCATGGGACAGTCTTCCTCTTCCATAAAAGGTCATGATTTGACCCCCAGCTTTGATGCATTTTTGAAGAATTTCAAGGTGGAAAACACAATCCTCTCTCAGAGAAACATCACTTTGATTAAATCATGTCTGAAGAAGGGGAATGTTGAGAAAACAACTGTTAAAATCAGTGAAATATTAAAAGATATTGAAGAAGCTTCAATAAACATTGCTGTGACAGGGGAGTCTGGAGCAGGAAAATCTAGTTTCATAAATGCTCTGTGGGGAATCAGGCATGATAATGAAAATGCAGCCAAGGGAATGGTAGAGAATACCATGGGAAGAATTGAATACAAACATCCCAAGTTTCCTAAAGCAACAATATGGAGCCTGCCTGACATTGAGACCACTAAATTTCAACCAGAGACTTATCTGAAGGAAATGAAATATGAGGATTATGATTTCTTCCTTATCATCTCTGCTACATGCTTCAAACAAAGTGATATAGACTTGTGCAAAGCAATTAAAAACATGAAGAATAATTTCTACTTTATTCGCACTAAAGTAGACAGTGTTTTATATAATCTACAAAAGAGTAAGCAGAGAACCTTCAATAAGATGGAAAAAGAAAAGTACCTTCAAGATATTAAAAGTGAATGTCTGGTGCAACTTCAGAAGACCACTATGACTGACCCTCAAATCTTCCTAATATCCAGCTTTGAAGTGTCTCATTATGATTTCCCCAAACTAGAAACCACCCTTTTGAGTGAACTCACAGCTCACAAGCGTTACATTTTCAGGCAGTGCCTGCCTGGCATTACTGAGATTTCCATTGATCAGAAGAAGGATTTTCTGAGACAAAAGGTTTGGCTGGAGGCCCTCCAGGCAGGAGCACTGACCAGTATCCCTTTCTTGGGTTGTATCAGCAACAGTGACATGGAGTTGCTGGAGCACACCTTAACCAACTATAGGTCTTACTTTGGCCTGGATGATACTTCCCTGGAAAACATGGCCAAGGATTTTCACATGTCAGTGGAGCAGCTCAAGGCAAACATTGTATCTCCCACTTTGCTGTCAGGTGAGAAGCATGATGAGGTCTTTGAGGAAAAACTGTTGAAACACCTGGAAAAATTCTGCTCCTTGACCGTAAGCCTTTCTGATGCTGGTCTTTATTTTAATAATATTTTCTATCTTCAAAATTATATCCTTGGTATCACGGCAAGCGATGCTAAAGTCCTTCTTAATAAAGAGGAGCTTTATTAAGGCCTGTGGAGTGTCCTTTCCACATCAGCTTGTTGGGGATTTAAGTGGCCACAGCAAGGACTCACCTCCTGACTAGCCCTTGGCCTTGATCCAGTGTTCTTGCCCAGAAAGAGAACTTAGAGCCCCCTGAAACAGCCCTTGCTCACTACTGCCAGTGAGCATGACATTTCAGATATCCAGAAAGCCACTTCTGTGTCAGTCACCACCTTAACGACTTTTCTTTGACAATATGAACAATTTACAATAAAGAACTCTTCTGAACCATTATCCTTGGGACAATAAGGGACAGGAATCAACAATTTGATGCTAGGAGGAGAGCTCGTCTGCCTACACTTACTTTTTCTCCAGAACTGGTCTTATTTCAGATGTATTGACAAAAAAAAAAATGCCAGCAAACATTAGGTTTCAAAAATATATTTTAATGAATGTTACTTAGTCTTTTATTTTGTATTGCTGATATTCTGTTATAAATATGTATGTTCTGATCATGAACAATCCAGTTAATGTTAAGTAATTGCCTCCTTGTGCTTTCTAGGGTTATTGTTTTATTTGATAAACATAAAAGACACAGGTTGTGTTACAGGAAATCAAAGATAATCATTAGCTAAGGGAAAATTTTGATTGGGGTTACTGTGTGAGGGGGACAAGTGCACATGGAGGGTGAGGTGGAATACAGTTCAAGGTATTAAATATTGCAGACCTAGACATTCCTTGGTTGTTAACAGAATATTTTGTGCCCTAACTCTAGAGGTTAGGGAATTAAGTAGAAATATAATGAAATACAAAAGATCCTCAAGTATTTGAAAAGATACTCCATATTTTACCTGATAAAAGAAATACAAATTAGAAATATCATCTCCATCAAGATATCATGTCTCTCTTTTAAATTTGGGGAAATTGAAAAATTTGACATGGGTCTAACTATAGAAGAATAGCTACTGTCATGTAATGCAGTGAGTATGCCAGATGTTACATCTATAATATGAGAAATTAGTCAAATTTTAAGAGCATTATGCATACATTTACACTTTGCCCAGTGATCCTACTTTGAAAAATACATACCACACAAAAAATTGGAAATATTATAAAAACATGTATGCCTAAAGCCCTTACTTGTACTCTTTGAAATGGGAAGGGGCAATGTAAATATCTCTCAGTAGGAAATGATAGTCACAAGACCGATAATTTGACTACCATAAGAAAGCAATATGTTTCTAGAGTATCATTTCCAGGTAGATATAGAAACATGTATATATTTCTGCTGATATAATAAAGTTAATATGAATATGTATTTACTAATAATCCCAATGGATGAAAAACCCTTAGGAATAAAATACCTCTGTTGGAAGAGATAGTACTGGGTGGAGATACAGTACTAAAGCTAGATTTCACTTAATAACACATTTTACCTTGGAACATATAAGTGTTTTATAGAGCTATATGACTATACAATTTTTTAATTCTAAACCTATATAGTTTTTATTTTTTTGAAATTTAATGTTTTTTTGAATAATTCAACTTTCATTTTGCTGATTTATTTTCTATCAAAGAGGATTATCTTTCAACACTAAAAAAATGTTCTTAAGGAAGCTGAAGATAAAGAAATGAAAGGAAAATAATGCAATTTTTTCCATTTTTTAGTATGTACTGTATTAAAGTTTATTTTACAAATTCTGATTAACAGCTGCACATACCCAAAATAGACTACAATAAATTATAAGAGCATTGGGAAAGGTAGGTGAAAGAAATTTTTTTGAAACACACATTGAGTAGGTCAGGATTGCTTGATCTTATTTCTTAATTTTGCAGTGTTTGATTCTGCCTGTCATTATAACTGATTATCAGGATTTCATAATTCAATTTTTAATCAACATAATTTACAGTAAATAGTGAACTGGAATATCACCCTGAAGTTTACCTTGCAGTTGTCCAAGGAAAATTCTTTTTTTAAATTTTTTAAAATTTTGTGTATATATATATATAATATTTTATATTATATATATATTACAGTATTGTGTACCCTGGGGTTTTCCCAGTTCTTTAACACCTGTTAACTATTTTATTCTTTTGTACCCTCTGCTTCCCCTGCTTTCTTCCCCCTGCTCCTCTCTCACTCTATTGTTCAGTTCTGTTGGTTGTTTCTTGTAAATAGCTGGACACAGAATTGAGAGAAAGGATGAATGAGAGAGATTGACATAGTTAAAGACTGCAGGCTATTAGGAGCATGGCTGGTAGCTACTTTAAGATAAATTACTAGGCCTTTTATAGGGTCTAGGCAAGGGGGGAAAAAGGTGGCCAAAAGAATGTTTTATGATCAATTAACTAGGGAAGACTAATGGCCAAGACACAATAAAATTTGAGTAAAACATTAGTTCCTGTGAGATAATGGTGGGCAAGGGATTCACCCATATATTTGTTGGTAACTCCTAAGGAATATTTAATGTAAACATTGAAGGAATGAAGAAGCTGCTCTTTGCTTTCTGAACATCAATCATGTCAGTCCTGTCTTCGGTGTTCTGAAGCCAGATGGAATAATGAAATGAAGTTTTCCTCATTTCACAGCATGAGTCCAGTGCTGTCTCAGCTGGCAGCCTCTGACAGTTTCTATGTGTTTGTTTGTTTTGCTCGCATTTTTTTTTTGTCAATACATCTGAAATAAGATCAGTTCTGGGGGAAGAGCTAGTACAGACAGAAGAGCACTCTTCTTAATTTCCTTAATTCTAAAGCTATATAATTATATAATCTTTTAACTCTAGATAATTTTAATAAAGGAATTAATCTAAGCCTAATGCTAATAATATAACCAGTTTTTGAATATTAATTCAAAATTAAAATTCTAGTGGAATCCCAAGAACTGACCACACACTAAATATACATATATATATATATATATATATATATATATATATATATATATATATATATATATGCTCTTTTCAGTAACAATACCATTAATTTATTATATTTGGTAAATCAAATAAAGTATTCATGCTAATGACATTCTGTACCAAGATTCTCAGACTACTAATAAGATATCTCAAAAAAAGTAAAATTTAAGTAATCTAGTGAAAATACCCATATAAAGTAAAAATCTGTTTTATCTTTTAAAAATACTGTTTTCTAGGAATCCTCTTAAAACACTGATGGGAAGGTAAACTAGCCTAGTCTCTATGGAGAATAATATGGAGGTTTCTCAAAAGATTAAAATTGGATCTGCTATTGGAACTGCTATCAACAATTCCACTCCTAGGTAACTACTAAAAGAATGCAAAAACACTAATTTGACAGTAAACATGCACGTCCAGGTTAGTTGCAGAACTACTTACAGTAGCCAAGCTATGGAATCAGCCAAAGTGCCCCATTATAGATAAAAGACTTAAGAAAATGTGGTATATGTACACAATGAAATACTACTCATGATCAAAAAGTACTCTTGCCATTTATGGCAACATAAATAGAGATGGAGAGAATTTAGCTGAGTGAATTGAGGAGAGAAAGAGAAAAATGATGTCACTTATATGTGACATAGAAAGAAAACAAAGGATCATATAACACCAAACTAAAAATTAACCCTAGAAAGCTAACTATAGAATTGAGGCCACCAGAGGAGGAAGGGGAGGAGCAAGGGTGGTAGGAAGAGCACCATGGGCTATGGTGGTGGGCTGTGGGCTATGGATGTCTTTGTGGTGGATGCAGTGTAGTTACAATACCTGATTGAGGAAATCTTATACTTTCAATATATACACAACCATGTAAATCACTGCTACTGCAATAAAAATAATGAATTGATAATAAATTTTTAAAATACCACTGTCTCATTATGTATACTAAAATGCCTAACAATGACTTACACAGTAACAAGGAACACTGCTAGTTCTCAGACTGTGACCCCTAAATGTCACCGCACAGGACTCCTCAGTCTGGACCTATGTTTGGAATTGGGATTTCATAGTCCAAGGCAATAATAAAAAGATAAGGCTGGATAATAAGTTACCAAAATGAGGGAACTATGGAACAATGCTGTGGCAGTGTCAAAAAGAATCAGGAGACAGACTGAAACATCCCAGTAAGGACTTTGTAACATAAAGATGCTAATTGCAGTACATTGAAACATTAGATTTATTTAGAATCATGAAGTAGAGTTAATCTAAAATAAATTCACTGATTAACTCTTGGATTATATAAGGAACCAATTCATTGTTTTAAAAGTTAGTGTTTAATGGAAATGTATCTAGTACTTAAATTGATATATAAGATTTAACTTGGTTTCCTTAAACAAATTGTATAGTAACAAATATTTGATGAAGGACAGTTTCTTTTTTTCCTTCAATCAATGCAGTAGGAATGATAGTATTAGAATATTCACATTTTACCAATCTTAAAGAAATAATAAACTGAGGTGATAGTCATCTATAACTGCTAAAGTAACAAAAAAGAGATAGATAATGTGTACCTCCTAAGGAGTACACAGTTTAATAATATAAAGTTGTTTTTGCAAAAATAATGTCAATAGAATCAGAACAAGCATCTACAGATCATTCAAAAAAAAGCCAAAAAAAAAAAAAAAAAAAAAACCACGTATGTATGAGAGTATCAAGGAAAAATCAAGGATACTTTATTTTTTTAATTTATTTATATATAAATTTCACATCTTTGTAATCCCAGGGATTCATCCCCCCAACCCTCCCTGACTGTTCTCCCCTTTCCCCCCTACCCCAAGTTGTGTGCTTCAGTTTGGTGGTTAGCTTGTTTTGACTTTTCCTCGTGGCTTTTATTTATTTATTTCCTATATCCCATATATTAGTGAAACCATTTGGTTTCTGCCTTTTTCTTTTTGATTTGTTTCTGCTAATATGATTTCTTCTAAGTAGCATGTTGTTCAGCCTCCAAGTGTTTTATATTCTTCTTGATTTCTTTTCATTGTTGATTTCTAGTTTGATACCTTTATGGTCTGAGAAAAAAGTTGGCATTATTTTAATCTTTGTGTATTTATTCATGTTTGCCTTGTGGCCTACTGTGTAGTCAATTTTAGAGAATGATCCATCTGCATTTGAGAAGAAGTTGTATTCTTTTCCAATCATAAGCATCAAAATTGAAGCAGTAATCAAAACCCTCACCCAAAACAAAAGCCCTGGACCATGGATTTAGGAGCGACTCTACCAGATGTTTAAAGATGAACTGGTGCCTATCTTACAAAAGCTCTTTCAAAAAATAGAGAAAGAAGAAATACTACCAAATACCTTCTATGAATCCAACATCACATCACACTAATATCAAAACCAAACAGAAAATGCAAAGGAAAAAAAACTATAGATCAATCTCCCTTATGAACACAGATGCAAAAACTCTCAACAAAATCCTAACAAATAAAATCCAACAATACATCAGAAAGATAATATACCATGACGAGGTGGGATTTATCCCAAGAAAACAAGGGAGGATCAATACCTGAAAACCAATTAATGTAATTCAACACATCAACAAAAAGAAAAAGAAAAACCACATGGTCATTTCAATGGTCATAGAGAAGTCATTTGACAAAGTTCCACATCCATTTATGTAGAAGATCCTTGAAATTCTTGGAATAGAAGGAACATACCTTAACATAACAAAAGAAAAAATAACAAAAGCAATATATGACAAACCCATAGCCAATATTATCTTAAATGGTGAGAACTGAAAACCTTCCCTTTGAGATCAGAAACAGACAAGGCTGTTCACTTTTACCACTGTTTTTCAGTATAATACTGGAAGTCTTAGCTAATAAGGTAAGAGAAGAACATACAAGGAAACCAAATAAGAAAGAAGAAGTAAAATTTTCAACTAAAGCATATAGCAGGGGAAGGGGAGGGAGGGTGAAATCAGGGGAAGGATGAGCAAAGAGATTCAGGTGATGGCTCACAGGTGACATGGTGGTAGGATACCTCAGGGTATACAAAGAGGTAACATGTATGTAACAGATGTTATATATATGTAATATATAATATATGTAATATATATGTATTTTATACATATATATGTACACACATATGTGTGTGATCAATAAAAATAAATAAATAAGTGCAGTTGGTGAGGGCAGTCAACTTAGTTAAGTATATAATCCTTCCTTCAAATACAGATAGGGAGAAAAAAAGAAGTAAAATTATCACTGTTCACAGATGATATGATAATTATACACACACATATATATAGAAAACCCTAAAAACTCTACAGAAAAATGGACACAATAAACCAGTTCAGTAAGACAGCCAGTTACAAAAGTTACAAAGTTTACAAAATCGATGTACAGAAATCAGTAGCTTTCTTATATGCAAAAAATCAGTCTAAAAAGAAGATATTAAGAAAACCATTCCATTTACAATTGTATCAATGAAAATTAGTACCTGGGGATAAACTTAACAAAATATGTGGAAGACCTACACAAAGAAAGCTATAAAATATTGTTAAGAGAAATAGAATACACAAAGAAATGGAAAGACATTCTCTGCTCATGGATTAGAAGAATTAACATTGTCAAAATGGTCATTTACTAAAAGCAATCTACAGATTCAATACAATTTCAATAAAAATCTCAATGACTTTCTTTGAAGAAATATAACAAATACTAGTGATATTTATAAGAAAAATAAAAAAAACTTCAAATAACCAAAGCCCTTCTTACCAAAAGGAAAATGGGGGTATTATGTTCCCAGACTTCAAATTATACTACAAAGCCATAATAATTAAAACTACATGGTACTGGAACAAAAATAGACATGTAGACCAATGGAACAGAATTGAAAGTCCAGAGATAAAATCACAAATGTATGGTCAACTAATCTTTCACAAAGAGGCAAAAACATATCATGGGACAAGGATAGTCTGTCCAACAAATAGGGATGAGAAAACTCAACCATTGCATGCAAAAGAATGAATCTATATTACTCCCTCACACCATCACTAACTCAAAATATATAAAAGACTTGAATGTAAAACCTGAAACCATACAATAGGTAGAAGAAAACATAGGCAAAAAAAGTTCATGATTATACCACAGAAACATCTTTCAGGACACATCTACAGGAGCAAAGAAAATGAAGGAAAATATAAATAGCTGGGATTACTTCAAACTAAAACAAACATCACACAAAGCAAACAGTCCAGTCAAAAAATGGGCAGAGGAGCTTAAAATACATTTCTCCAAAGAGGAAATACAAATGACCAACATCATTTATAATCAGGGAAATGCAAATCAAAACCATAATGATAAACCACCATACATCAGGTAAGAATGGCCCCTATCAAAATAATGGGTAACAACAAGTGCTGGTGTGTATGTGGTGAAAAAGGAACACTTCTACACTGCAGGTGGGAATACAACTGGTCCAGACACTATGGGAAACTGTGTGGAAGATCTTCAAACTACTGAAAATGGAACTACTATTTGATCAGCAGTACCACTTCTGGGAATCTACCCAAAGGACACCAAAACATCTATTCCAAAGGACACATGTGCTCCTGTTTATTGCAGCACAATTTACAATAGCCAGGGTATGGAAAAAACCCAAATGCCCCAAAACAGATGAATGTATCAGAAAGTTGTGATATATGTACACAATAGAATATTATTTAGCAATCAAAAAGGACAAATTTTGTGATAACATGGATGGACCTAAAAGGAATCATGTTAGCGGAAATGAGCCAGAAAGAAAAAGACAAATACTGGATGATCTCACCTATATGCAGGATATAGGGAAATAAACAAACAAAAGGACAAGAAAAAGTTAAAATTAACAAATTGACAGCAGAACTAAAGCATACGGAAAAGGAGGGGGAGTTTATGGGACGCATGGGCACAGGAAATGGAGATAGCAATTCATAGAAGACATGATGGTGGGAGAACATCAAGTATACAACAATGTAATATATATTTATTTATTATATATAAAATCAATCTTAAAAAGTTAAAAAAAAAGTAATGCAATGTAGCTGGGGCCAAAGCAAGGGTAAATATAACCACAACAAATGCTGTGTTTGCCATCTTCCTGTAGGGTGACTACTTCCCACTGAATATTTGTCTATCAGGATGCTGTGGGCCCTGGATCAGGCAATCCATGGTAGTCCTGATTTTTTGGTATTATCTTGCTAACTAGATTTTAGAATAAATAAAGTCTGTCTGAGCATTGCTTTTACTTCTGTCTTGAGCTTCATCACCAAAATGTCATCTAACACTGAAGTCTTCCATAAATATTTGTGACTGAATGACCAAAGTCAAGATATGGTTTTGATTTCAGCTGTTCCACTTTCATTCCAAGTGGCAGGTGACTGAATTTTTAAAAGTTTCAATTAATTTTTCTAAAATAGGGAAAAACATAACTATTTCCACAGCTACTGAAAAATAGACAGTAAGCAGTATGGCAGGTGTAGTGGCACCTGTTTCAGCACAGCCTTGTCCATCAGGTGAATACTGGGTGAATTTTGTCTTCCAGTTCTCACTCTTCCTCCCTTTTACACAATAGGAGTGACATCAGGTGGAAATAAATCTATAGTTATCACAAAATAAAGTAATAGTCACAGGGACAGTGTATGGGATCACTGTAATTGACATTTGCACAGAACCCAGAAATTCCATAACATGAATCTTACCAAATTTTTTTTGGTGTCATCAGGAAAAAATGACTTTTTAGGTCACAAAGAATACCCAAGCTCTATATTAAGTTGCTTCTCTACGCTTTTTTATTACCATCTGAAATTTTAGAGAATTGACCAGTTGTCCCAGGGCTCTTCAGTTTTCTTATAATTGACTGAGCTTTTGGGGAAGAGGAACAGATGCCATTGAGATTCACGTCTGTATTACTGGTGGTGCAGTGAACTTTGAATGTAACTAATTGCTCTCTCTATTGTTGGCGGGCTTCACATGGAGGGTGGACAGGAGTCAAAGGGTTTGTAAGTCCAGGATGGCCATCACACCTCATTGCTTTATGGCACCAATGTATAAAACCTCCCTCTCTCTGCAATAACTCCAGGGTTAAAGGCCATGGATCTTGGGGGAAGATCTGAATTCCCATTCAGGAAGAGCCTTATACCTTGAACATTGAGACAAGGAACTCATGACAGGCCCAGAATTTTTTTGATAATTCAGAAAGATTTCTTTCCTCAAACGAAATTGTTGTAGCCACAATATTTAGTACATGTTTGGAGAACTGAGATGCTTGGCTGCAAGGCTTGGAACCAGGGGCTGGACAGAACATGGATGCCTGATGCTCAGAGCTAGTCCCTCAAGTCAAGGGAGACTGAAAGAAAATGTTCTGGATGTTACTCACATAGTGGAATTTGTGCACCTGTTCAGCCTTCCTCCAATGCCTCTTTCTAAAGTGACTTAAAATACATACATCAGCATACATAAAGGATGATTGCTACCATCCTCAGGTTTGACAGCTCATCACTTGTAAGTCTAACACATGAAACAACCGTTGAAGTTAGGAAAGCAAAGCTTTATTCAGAGACAAGTATCCTAAGGGGATGGTGAGACCAGCCCCTAAGAAGCCATCTCGAATTCAGAGTCAGAGACAAGGGCACTCAAAGGGCCTTGGGAGTGCAATTTTGCTGAGCTGTGAGATGCTATTTTTTCCTGAGTTTTCTCTAGACATCCAGATTTCTTCCTCAAGACTGCAGCATTGCGGCAGCTTGCCTGTCCAACTCTAGTTTGGCTTCTGTTAATAAAAAAACCTCGAAGATGTTCTTAGTAGTTTCACTTCACTATAAAGGTTAGTAAATCAGCACTGATAGGCACTTTCTGAGGAATGTCTGCCAGCTAGGACATGGGCAGGGGAAAACTAAGAAAAGATAGGTTAACATAGATTTTTATTAGATGACACCAGAACCCCTGCTCTGGTCTGGAAGGGGGTGTGCTGACAGAGCCACCCTCTTTCAATTTCACCACAGAAGACAAGAGATTTATTGTGTCTCAATCCTACTGTACTTTAATATCACACTCATCCCACTCTTTTAACCCTTGTCATTCCTTACATATGTTAATTAACTAAATAACTGAAAGGGGTCTGCTTGCCCTCATCTCTTCAAAGGGGCATACGCCAAAGAGTCAAGGAACAGCTCAACACTCTCTCTCAAAGAAGCTGTGTTAGCAACAACGATGTTATCTACAGGAAAGCCAGTGACTTCCAAGAAAGACAGAAGTCAAGGTCTATGGCATTGTTAGAACTCCGGTTCCCAGGAGATAAGGCTTTAAATAGACAATGTAAATTTTAACAACCCTTCTTGTTCTCCTTAATATAGACACCATTTAGTAGATACATTGACTAGACACCTGTCACAGTTTCTCCATTAAAATTCTTGAAAAGATAAGATGTTTTCCTTGCAGACTGTATGGACACATCTCAGACATTGAAGCTTATTTTCCAGAGTTATCTGGGGACTGTTCCTGGGCTCTAATTCTCAGAGTTGATTCTTTAATAAACTCACTTTTATTTGGTTTGATCTACCAAGTCAAGAGATTTCAGTGGACATGAGATTTGGAGTGAGAAATTATACTTTACACACAACTCTCTTCTGCTGTTAACTAAAATGTGCATTCTCTAGGCTCTGGAAGTCTTGGTTTTGTTCTTTTATTGTAAAGTAGGAATGGTAGTGGCCTTCTCTTATTCTGACAAAGAATGTCATACTAGTACCTGTCAGAGCATTGCTAAATAGAGTTTAGAGATGCATCATTTTACAACTACTATATCTTAAAATCTTTCTCACTTTTTGTGTTCATACTCAGTAGAGAAGGCATTTGAGGCAACTTTGGAGCATAATTTTGCCTGAACACATGGGGCAGGGGAACAGACTGAAATCTATGACAAAACAGCACTGTAAACCCTTTATCTGTTTTGCCCCAGCACAGCCTCAGACCTGACTATGCTATGCCTTTTCTCTTCCTAGGTATCACTGTGCTGTTTGTCTCTGTGAGCATGTGCTGCTTTAATCTCCTTGACACATTCTTCTTACCTACTCCCTTCATGTCAAAAGCAACATATGTTCTCCCTTGAAACCTTGGCTATAAATGCTGCTTCTTTCCTGGGCTCCTCCCAGTCGCAGCTTCTCTTCTTCTCAGATACTCTAAGGATACTCCCCTTTCCACCCACTCTAAGCCTGTCTGCCTGGGCTGCACAGCTCCCCATTGAGCATGCATGGAGCACACATGCTTCACCCAAGCTGCCTGCTCTGTGTCTATCCTTGTCCCCACCTTCTTCGCTATCTGTATCCTCTCACCATAGCTTCTGGACCTAAATGAGAAGTAAATCCTATTCAGCAAATTTCCAGTATTACCTACATAGCAATCAAAGTAAGCACTGGAACAATTCCTTTGTCACTCCTGTGCATCTGATGTAACCAATATTGAGTTCCCCAAGTCAGACCTCATAGTCTATTAAAGTAATTTTTCCCCCATTTGTCCCTCTGGTCCCCACATTCTTCTTCCTAGGGCTCCCTGTACTGTGCTATGCTAGAAGGCCCCCAAAAGGATTTTTGACTGTATTGTTCTCTTATTACCACAGAATAAGGTTTCTCAACCCTGGCATCACTGGCACTGAAGCTGGATACTATTTTGCAGTGCAGCATGTTACTAGCATCCGTGGTATCTATGCAACAAATAACAGTAACATTCCTTTCCCCAGTTGTAACAAAAAATATCTCCAGACACCAGCAAATGTTTCCTGGGCACAAAATCACTCTTGTTGAGAGTCTCCACCAGAAGCATGTACCTGTCATGGGTTCAGCTATCTTAGTGACTTGATAACTTAAAGTTCTCCATCCTATACTCAGAAACTCCAGGGCCCACCTGGAAACCTTATTAGAAACCTTAAACTATGGATGTTTAAGATCTGCCTTAAAAGATTGGTTCACTTAATACTTTGATCTACTTATCATCACCTTTACTTCCTGTCTGTCTTGTTAGTTCTCTCTCCTATTAGGTATGTTTTCTCTAGCATGTCACCACTGCAAGCTGATACTATTAAAATCAATACACTAAGAGTTTACTTGGCTCCTTGATAAAATTTGAATTCCACTGGTCAAATCTCACATGAATCCATGACACCTAAGGTGGGGGGGGGGGGAGGATGCATTTCTTTTTTCTGCCATTTTTAAAAACAGGCACCTAGGCTGCTTATACACTATTGGTGGCAATGCTCACTTTGGTAAATGAGGACCCAGCTGTCTTGAGCAGAGTTAACAGGGTTCACGTAGGTTCTTCTCCTGATCAGCTTTATCTGTTCTTCCTTAACAGGGACCAGGTTTAACCTGTGCAGTGACTATCTGTCTGATTGCACAGGCTCACATGCTGTGCTTGGGTACGCTAAGAACTGTTCAGTTTTCAATGTGTATAATCAGGATCTTAATTTCTGTTCTCTATAAATGATTATCCTTAAGGACCTTCACTGGGAACCAGAGAACTGTTCATGATAGCATTATGAATATTTATGGGGAATTTTCCCAAATAGAATAAATTCTATTTGGAAACAGAATCTTTAAAAATGATGATTAGGGTGGTTCTTTTTTATTGTTGTTATTATTATTATTATTATTATTATTCATTTTATTGATTTGTCACAATTGTGAATTAATTGATCCTGATTAGGGTGGTTCTTAATACAATTTGATTGAAGTCCTTTTAAGAGGAGGAAATTAATACTTAAGGCAAACACTAATGTGGTTATAGCGGGAGGGCCATGTGAGTGCAGGACAGGGAATTTGCTAGGGAGGAAAGAGGTTTGAGAAAAATTTAAGCATGCAGACATCTGGAGTTCAGACTCCAAGTTTTCAGAGATGCCAGAAAAGAAAGTCCTGTCATGTAAGCCTACTAATAGAGATAAACTTAAGAAAAGATGAGTTCAGTTTTGAACTTATGAAATTTCTTTTCTGTCTTGTTTTTTGCCCCCCAACATCCAGTATCAGATTCTGTTACTTGTAACTTTCATGACTAGTTGACTATCCATATACTTTGGATTGTATGACTATCTCTCTATTCACTTAAATACACAGACATATTTTCAAATATTATTTTAAGTAAGGTTAATCTGTCATTTTCTCTCCTTTTAATTTCATTATTCAGTTTCATTTAAAAATTTCCAGGTCATGGAACTAAATTGAGCATATACAAACAGATGAATGAATAATGGATAAAGAACTTTTGGAATATGTATTTCATGGGCTACCACAAAGTATTTTTAAAAAATGAAATAGTGCCTTTGGCACAAAATGAATGGACTTTGAGGTGAGTGTGCTAAGTGAACTAAGTCAGAAAATGACAGATATCAAATGATTCTACTTATATCTGGACTTAAGTCACCAAAAATGTTTTCTGTCAGCAATGACAGTTCTTAGACTTTGTGAAGAATATACAGGACACCAGAGGGAACAGGTGGATGGAGGACAGAATGGGAAAATGGACTAGCACATCATTTGGGAAGCTGTGGTGGAGGGAAAAGAATCATGTGCACATGTGGAAAAGTTAAAATGTAACCCCAAAGTTATACAGACCTGTAAATGGGCAAATTAAATTTTAAGGTTTCTGCATACAAACAAAAATAAAGGTTTGAGCTACCAGAACCCAGGGGACACATCAAGAATAATAATATAGTAAGGGAGTAATATATAGTAATATAGTAAGAGAGTATATATATGAAAAATAAGAAAAACCTAAATAGTGTAGTCTAACACCCTAAGACATTAGCAAAAGAAGAGCCAATGAAACCAGAAGTCACCAAAAACATGGAAGTAAAAAGAAAATTATAGTGGAAAAATGAAATAGATATATAAAAAGGGAGTCCTAAAAAATTCAACGACCCAAAAACTGGTTATTTGAAAAAAATACACAACATAGGAAACTGACTAGACTCATTAAGAAAACCATATGAGGCAAATCTAAAAATGTGCCAGGCACAGTGGCTCGTGCCTGTACGTTTCAGCCTATGAAGCGGGAGGGGCTAGGGATCGCGGTTCGAGTCCCGCCTGGGGCCCGTAGTGAGACCTAGTTCCAAAAAATAGCTGGGTGTGGTGGTGCACGCCTGTAATCCCAGCAACCTGAGAAGCTGAGGCTGGGGATTGCTTGAGTCTGTGATACCCCGGGCAACGAGAGCATGCAGTTCCATGGGCAAAAATAGCTAGACCTAGTCTTAAATAAATATATATATAAATAAAAATTAAAACATGACTCATAAGCTAGAGATGCTACAACTGATATTTCAAATATACAGAAGATCATTAGAGATCACTGTGAAGATCTTTATGCCAATAAATTTGGTAACCTAAAAGAAATGGATAAAATTCTTAGAAGTATACAATCTTCCAAATTGAATCAGAAAACACAAAAGGAAACCTGAACAGACCAAGCAGGGAAATTACACCAGTAATCAAAATTATGCATTCTCCTCACCCCCCCCCAAAAGCAAGCAAAGATGTTTTCACTAGTGAGAAATATATAAAGAAAATATAGGCATCAAACTAGAAATCAACAATGAAAAGGAAACAAGAAGAGCACTTAAAACTTGGCGACTGAACAACATGCTTCTAAAGGAAGAATGGGTAACTGAAGAAATCAAAGAAGAAACTAAAACTTACTTTGAAACAAGTGACAAAGAAGACACTGCATTCCAAAATGTCTGGGATGCGGCAAAAGCATATCTAAGAGGAAGGTTCATAGCAATACAGGCCCATATCAAAAAGCAAGAAAATAATCAAAAACACAACCTAATCCATCAACTTGAAAAATTAGAGAAAGATCAACAAAAAAACCCAAAATCCAGCAGAAGACAAGAAATAATTAAAATAAAAGAAGAAATTAACAATCTAGAAACTAAAAATACTATCCAAAAGATCAACAAAACCAAAAGCTGGTTCTTTGAAAAAATAAATAAAATCGATAAGCCCCTTGCAAAGCTCACAAAGGAAAGAAGAG